>CM035171.1:107236266-107439086 GCA_020205615.1 Panax quinquefolius | reverse complement strand
AAAATTTAAAAAAATCGGAAATTATCCACTTCGAAATCGTGGCAAGATACAAATGAAATCTTTTTACACGGAAATCAAAGAATACGACCGAAGTCATTTCTCTCGATCAAGTCATTTCTTTGGCAAAAGATACAAATGATTGTCAAGTATTTCTCTCGATCAAGTCAAGAACATAAAAAAAAAAAAAAAAAGGCAATCATGGTTTATCCAAATCAAAACCTATTTTATTTTTTTTATTTTCTTGAAAACTTGAAATCGGGCATTATATATATATATGATATATATGTACGGATATAATATATATATATATATATATTATATTATAAAACCGTATGGTTTTATATATATATATATATATTAAGTTAATATATTATTTTATAATATATTATATATATTATATATATATATATATTATTCTTAATAATTTTATAATTAAAATAATATTTATTTTAATTTTAAAATAAAAGGTTTATTTTAAATATTAAAATAAAAGAGTTTATTTTAATTTTAAAATTAAATTTCATGCTAACTAATTAGAGTTGGAATTGGATTCCATAATAACTAATTGGAGTTGAAATTGGATTTTATTTTTCCTAAAATAAAGGAGTTTATTTGTGAATAGAGAAGTAAATCCATCTTTCCTTAAATAAAGGAGTTTGTTTAGATATGAAATAAGATTTCATATTATTCAAAATAAAAGAGTTTATTTGTGAATAGGAAAGAGAATCCTAATTTCCTTAAATAAAGGAGTTTATTTAAATATGAAATAAGATTTCATATTATTCAAAATAAAGGAGTTTATTTGTGAATAGGAAAGAGAATCCGTGTTTCCTTAAATAAAGGAGTTTATTTAGATATGAAATAGGATTTCATATTATTCAAAATAAAAGAGTTTATTTGTGAATAGGAAAGAAAATCCGTGTTTCCTTTAAATAAAAGATTTTTTTTTTCTTACATGGAATTGGATTTCATAATTAATTAAAATAAAAGAGTTCATTTTAATTAAAGATTTTTTTTTACATGGAATTGGATTCCATAATTAATTAAAATAAAGGAGTTTATTTTGATTAAAGATTTTGATTAAAATAAAATAGTTTATTTTATTCAAAATTGGATAAATTAAAATAAAATAGTTTTATTTTGATTTAAATTTGGATTAAAATAAAGGAGTTTATTTTGATTCAAAAATAGATTTTATACTAACTAAATTTGCCCATTAAATGATATCAATATATATATTAAATGTTTATTATTCATAAGATGAATGTTATTTATCGATGCGTATGGTGATGTATTATGATAATAAATGGGATTGATTATGGATTATCGACCAATGCGATTGGATTTTATTTTAGTTGGATGCATGAATGTATGGGTTTTATTAAATGGGGTCTGCAAGATTTTGCCTTCTCTAATTTTTCTTAATGTAAATTCTATCTCCTCCTATGCATTTCCCTCGATCACGATCAAGGCTTCTATTTATTTTAAATAGTTATGTAATAGGAATAGTTAGAATTAATTTTAAAAAATTAGAGATCAAGGAGCAAGGAGCGCTTGAAGACCCGTTTGTAATGGAGCCCGGTTTAAATGTAATAGTTATATTTAAATATTATTTCTTGCACCCTGTGGGTTCGACCTTTTGGTTCACTTGGTGGCTCTAAGTGAGCCAAACTAGAATAAAAGTCCATAATCAATCCGGTAGAATATAATATTCTATATGTGCATGCTTATACTATATATATTATATATTATGCAAACATGCTTAGCATGTTCATTAATATATTGGCGTATTTTATATATATATATGCATGCTGCTAAAACAAGATGAGACAAATTAATAACAAACCCCTCAATTTTTATATTAAGTCCTAAGCGTTCAAAGATATTTGGAATATCAAACGTCGCCTTTCTAGCATGATAAAATTAATAGAGTATTAAATATTTAATATGAGTTTGTTGTGTCACCACAAGGCAAGTATTAAGTATTTAAGATGTTAATTTATCACATTTGATGCTTATAAAGAAAATTGAACAATATTGTTTTGTTGTGTCACACCACAAGGATGATATTTTCTTTTTTGAATATATGGAGTGCTAGGTCGGACTTAACTTGGATAATTTTGATTCTGGATGTGCCACCACTGATCAAAATAATCTAAGAGGCAAAATACAAGGAGTTGCATAGTTGATGTAATTGACAAAAGTTGTCTACCTATTTATTTATATATAGTTTGTTGTGTCACCACAAGACTATATACATTTGAAATGGGATCCTTATTCTCACTAGCAAATCTTTAATTAGATTTTGCCGAACTATATAAGTGAGGTAATATAGTTTGAAGAAAATAGTGGGAGATACCAATTTAAAACAAGACCTAATTTATTTTGGTAATTAATAATAGAATGTATGTTAAAATGTTGTTAATTAAAAATTCATTTACGTAATTTTACAATGTCTAAAATTACTATCATCACAAGCATATTAGATGCTAAATTAATCAAACCGAATTAAACTGATTGGTTAAGGAAATTGAGAAAAGTTCTCATGGTCAAAAAGCTATCTTATGTCCTTAATACGCCTATCCTTGCAATGGTTGCGAGATAATGCCTCCGAGGAAGACATTGCTACTTTTTAGAAAGTGGCAAGATGATGCACAGATTGGCTCAATGCATCATGCTCAGATCCACGAGTAACAAGCTTCAAATCGACTGAAACTATGGATACTTCTACTATACTCCCGCACGCCAAGTTGTTGATGGTGAGGAAAGTAGGGCCGATAGATATCGACATTCTAAGGAGCTCTTCCGATCTAGAATGGCCAATGGCACTATAGTATGAGACAAAAAGTTCTTAACATAATCAATTTGATTGATCAATTAGACAACCGGTTTTGTCATGGATGGAGAGTTGAGCCAAGATTTGATCTTGCACTCACTCCCTGACTCCTTTCACAATTGTTGTGAATTTTTCATATGAACAAGCTAGATATCAGCTTTGCTGATTTGCTTAACATGTTGAAAAATGTTGAGAGTCGCTTTCCAACCAAGAAAGATCAAGTCTTACTTGTAGGGGCCAAAGGATCTTCTGAAATAAAGAACGATTCAAAGAAGGTAAATAGAAAGGCATAAACAAAGGATAATAAGAACAAAAGCGATATGGATAAAGAAAGGAGTTTGCTTCCACCGCAATAAGCCCGACACCTCGGAAAGAAATCATGAGAAGCATCTTGCAGAGGCTAACCAAAGAAGCTTAGTGAAGTTTCTGTTACAATACAGTTTTTGTTCATGATTGAAATAAATTTTTCTTTAAGTCAAGGTTCTACTTGGGTATTGGATACCGACTTTGGTTATCATAAATATAGATTTATGAAGGACCAAGGTAAGTAGAAAGTTAAACAAAGATAAGTAATCCTATGTGTGGAAAATGAAGCAAAGGTTGCGCATTAGCTATAGAAACTTATAGTTTAAAGATCGCTTTACTGGGCAAATCTATTAAGTCAATAAGTTGTTATTGTATTCCGCTTCTTGTTAAAAATATTATTTCCATTTTATTGTTGGACAATGAAAACTTTGGTATTATAATTAAGAACAATTATTGTTCTATTTATAATAATAATGTTTTGTATAGAATCGAATATTACTTAATAAATTTTGTATACTTGACTTACATGAAAATAATTTTGCATATTGAACAAATTTGTATAAGAAAAGGAGATGATCATTCAAAGAGTTGAATGTGTGTATTTGCTAAAATACAAGTGTGAATTATTTGAAGGTTCAAAGAATTCGTAAGTGAAACAAATTGGCAAAGTATTAAGATTCTTTGATTAGATCAAGGGATAAATACTTGTGCAATAAGTTTCTAGATCATCTCAAATAGTTTTCTCATAATGGACACATCCTGATATGCAATAATTGATTGATGTATCTGAATGAAAAATCGTACCTTGTTGGACATGGTGCGGTCCATAATGATTTTACCGACATTCCAGTATCCTTTTGGGATAATGTCCTAGAAATGGCTGCATATCTACAAAAAGGGTAACCTCAAAATTCGGCCCCAAGACTCCATAAAAGTTATGGATAGGGAGGATTCCTAATCTTAAGTATGTTAAGATAAGGGGTTGTCCAACTTATGTGAAAAGGTTTCAAAGGATAAGCTTGGGACAAGATTTGACAAGTACAATTTGTGGGACATCCTAAAGTAAGTTTAGGGCATGTGTTCTATAATCCTACTTAGCAAAAGGTGTTTGTTGTAAACACGCCGCTTTCTAAGATAAATGTGTTTATTATTGAAGGGGGCTAGTGGGAGGATAATAGATCTTGAAGAGTTCAATAACCACAAAACACTATAAGTCAAATAAGAGGAACTCAGAGATAGACCTATTGTACCACAATCGAATCGTAAATGAATAGTACCAAAGATACCTAGGAGGTATGGATTCATCATGGATGATGATGATGAGGTACGACATATGAAGATGATGATCCAGAGTTACATACGATGAGGTAAGACTTCTGAAAGGTGTACAAAAGGGTCGATGGGAGCGTCGTGACATTCTTAGTATTATATGTTGATATACTACGGATAAGGAATGACATACCTATGCTACAATCAAGAAAGATAAAGTTGTCTAAACATAACCTCCATGAATGATTTGGAAGAGTATCTAATTGGGGATATAAATCTATATAGATAGATTTAAAAGGATGCTCGACTTAACCCAAGGAACGATATTCATTTGATGCTAAAGTAGTTTAGCATGGCAAACTCCAAGAGATGTCTCATGTCGATGAGCTATGGAGTGTATCTCTTTAATAGTCCCCACGCACTCTCGAAAAGAGAGGTCGCATGAGTAACAATCATGTATGCAATGAAATGTACGACCCGATGTCGATCACCATATTCGGAGAAGTTCACTATGAGTCGTTGAAAAACATCTTAAAATGCTTAACCGGCACTAAGGATGTGATCATATTCATGGTGGGTCTAAATTAAAACTAGAGGGCTTAACAGACTCAAGTTTTTTCAGACAGATCAAGACGACAGAAAAATCCACTTTAAGGTAAAGGGTTACCTTGAACAGTGGTGCAGTGAATTAGAAAGGTTCCAAACAGCAAAAGTTGCTGGTTTAGTGATAAAGACAAAGTATATAGCTATAAATGAAGCTACAAGTTGATTGTTTGGATAAAAGTTTATTACGTAAATAGAATAGTTCCTAAGTCTCATCTTGGATCTAAACATGTGTTGTGGCACTTTCATTTGATTATTAGAATCATTGAAAGATGGGAAATCACTAAAGAGATAGTGGACTCTTAAGAACAACATTACATATCCATTAACTAAAGCTTATCCAACAAACAGGATAATCGTCACTTAGAAAAGAAGAGTATAAGATACAATGGCGATTGGCTTTAGTGCAAGTGGGAGATTGAAAGTAGTATGCACACAAGCCAATCATGTTTGATGATAAAGCATATACTTTGTAACAATCTTATTCATTTATTAATAAAAGTATTAATTTATTAAAGGCTTTTAATTATCTACATGATCTTTGTTTTATAATATGTGATAAACCCATAGTTTTAAGCAATGCTTTTAGAATAATGATGATGATCATTCTAATGAGATCTAAATTCTTAGAAAGCTTAAAACTAAAATAGTTCCCAATCATTGGATTACTAAATTGGGGATTAGTGAATCCGGGATAGATTGGTACATACGTGTCACTTTCATTGGATGAGGATGATTGATCTCACGATCATTTGTGTGGAGACACTAAAGCAAGTATGTAGGTGCTTATTAGAGAATAAGTTCATTTGACGCGGGCTCGCTAAGGAATACCTAATGGAGTTTTATTTGCTGTCAATAGGAATTCTGTAGAGATAGTAGTACAAATGATCCTTGACTTGAAGTCATCATGGTATCTTGTGTATGATGAGTTATACTTTGACTTATTCCTTAAGACCCTTAGGGTATATCAAAGGGTATGCTTGGGTATAATAAGTTGTACATGGAGATAATGTATGATCAATAAAGAATCTACCACTTCTAATAAAAGAAGAGAAATGTCCTATGTGATTCGATAAATGACAACCCAAAGAGTCCTTGGTTAAGGCGTAATGAAATTAGAAAGGAGTTTCTAATTTGCATTATTTGGAGTTGTGCATTTAAGAGTCGAAATACATATAATTAAATAAAATAAGACTTGACAAGAATTCCATGCCTTATATTTAATTGGGAAATTGTATGGTGGAAGGATTGAATTATTTCGGTAACTATTTACTCAAAGGTTCTTTTATGATTAATGTTGAAATCTATATTATCCGGAAAGTCGCCGATCGCTAGGGAGGCTTATCCCTATTGTAGAATAAATATTATTTATTTAAATAAATTAATTGTTTAATTTATTTATTTAAATAAGATTAGAATTGTTCTAATTGATTTATTCACAACCTAGGTTTAATATGGAGAATCTAAAGGGTCACACCATAAAAGGAAGAATAATTATTTAAGAAGTTAATGGCATAATCATAATAATATGTTATGTATATTTAATTTAATCTATGGTGATAGAATAAATTAAATAGTTTAATATTTATTATTTAATATTTTAGAAATATTAAATATAAATTAATAAGAGGAGTCTTATTAATATTATTACAATTATTATTATTTTAATTTCTAAAAGAGTTTAGGAATTAATTTAATATAAGTACTTTCATTTATTCCTAATTGGATTAGGAAGGAAAATTAGTTAAAGGAGTTCAATTAATTATCCCTAATAAGATTAGGGAGCTTAATTAATTAAAAGAATTTAATTAATTAAATAAAACCCAATTCCTTAATTGTTAAGGTGGGTTGCCCACATCTATTAATAAGAGGAGTCTTATTATGGGTTTGGGGTTGTTGACTTTTTTCAACTACGTAATAATTCCAATTTGTTGAGAGTACTCCTTTTCTATATAGAGATAAAAACTAGGGTTTGAGCTAATACCCCTTCTTCTTGAATTTTCCTATTCTTCCTCAAAGGATCACCTCTAGAGGCCAAACACATGGGTGGCTAACGTTGATCAAAGGAAGGAATCAAACCTGTGGATTCAAGTTGAACGCGAAAAGGATTGAGGTGAACTTGTACTGAGGAAGCTCGATCTTCAACTGCATATGATTTTATTCTTTATCTTTTCGCTTTAATTAATAATTGTGCATAAAGGATGATCCGTATATGGTTTGTAAAATTTTAAACTTTGATTTTTACACGCTTCGCATTATTTTGCAATTTGATTGCATACGTGAATATTACAAACCCAATGACATGTCACATATTATCCCTATATTATGAATTACCAATTAAATAAAAATTAAACTTAGGTAGGTCATATTAGCGAAGGAATTACCCGTCTATCCACTCCTAGTTCTAGTCTCACATCTCAGCCAGGAATTATTTTCCTAAGCTTTGATACCAACTGTGACGCCCCCTAAAATAGGTATACATCATCCATCTTGAGTCGCCAAATACATTATACAGAATTTAAATACAAACTTCTTTGATACAGTATGACAAAACTTAGCTGAGAGTTTCAACACGGATAATGTCTCGTAGAGAGTATACATGTAAGACCCCAAATTATTAATAAATGAAATTTATTTTCCTCTATTTATTATTTTGAAATAGTAAGGGTTGATTTGATTAATGTGGATAGTTATGGGTAAAATACGCAAATATTTCGAATAAGCAAGTGGTTATAAAATATTCATTATTGTCGGGGAATATTCAGTATGGTCATGGAATATTCAGATCGCTTGTGGGAATATTAAATGCGACGACGTATGCCTCTTTAATGGGCTCCATAACTTGGAAAATGCGATTGGATGAAGAAAACGACAAATATAAGTTGTTTATAAATAACGGTAGTTGTTCCGCTTATCTTTGTTGGAATACCCGCGGTTAAAACACACGAATAATCTGGCGTTGTTGCAGACAAGAAGATAGCGGTGCAGATTGCACCAATTATTGATTCTTACATAAGAAGGCCTTTACTCAATAATTGTTACGATAATTACTATTCGAAGATTTTATTTTATCGATTCAATAATTGCGCATTGATATTTTATATTACCGTTGTTTCAATAAATTATCATTACACAAGATTTTTCCATTATCGGAGAAATAATTCATATTATATAAATAATATTATTGCATAAATTTATTGGCAATGTTTAGAAAGTTCTGCATCTAAGGAGAGGTTTGGTCACCTAATCATTGCTACCAAAGAAGAGAGATCCTTATTGAAAGCCCCTCTTCTCCTGAGGAACGGCTTGGTTGCCAAATCTTGTGATTCTGTAATATTATTTGTGAATAATTAATTATTGATTTATATGATAAAAAGAATATTAATTTTAAGTGGATATAGATGGAGAAAATTTTTAATGTGACAATTGTTGAAAATTAATATTTTATCTTTTTCTCGATAAAATAATTCATTTAAATATATTATTTTAATAATATATTAACGGTGATATTTTATAATGAATGTGGGATATATGAGTATATGAGGAGGAAGAGTATTTTGTGGCATTAAATGTTTAACACATATTTTGTGTGTTGGTGGACACAATTATTTTCCAAAATTTGATTATAAATGTAAAATCGCTTGCTTATGGATTTCTTGTCCAATTTCTCGCTTGGAATTTGGATAAACTTTCTTACGCAGTTGTAGAGAATTGAATTTCCTATAAAAATGAGTGAGATTCGAATTTTTTGATAAAAGGGCTATTTATTATGAATTATTGAAGTTCCAAAGTTCAAATAATTGATTTTGGAAGTTTTAATATTTAAAATGACAAAACGCTTTTTGTCATTGTTGTGGGTCTTATATGTGTTAGAAGTGGCTGAATTCAGATCCTTAGAAGTGGGCGTAGGAATTGTAATATTAATATTAATATTTTAATAAATTTTTTACTTTGGTGTTCTAAGCATTTTCCTATAAATAGGGTGCTTAGGTTAGAATTGAAAATCACACCGTAAAATCAAGTTTTCTCTCTATATATCGATCGGTATTCTTGTGAGTATTTTGAATATATTTTGAGTATTGCTATACTATGCAAGTTCAAGTCATAGCTTTATATCCAAGTGTTTCAACTGTAAGTCTTTGCTCTTCGAGGTGGGGATGTTATTTTCTTCTCAAATGATATTATTTCTTCAATATCATTATCTTTGAAATATTGGTTGAAACTTTTATCAAATTTGGAACTTTTTCATGCCTGAGTTATTATTCATGAGTTACTATTCACGAGTTACTATTCATGAGTTACTATTCACGAGTTACTATTCACGAGTACTATTCACGAAGCGTGAAGATGTTTTTTTTATGAAATTTCTATCTTTTGGTGTCGGAGTTACTATTCACGTATACGGCACTATTCACTGAAAAATGAAATTTCTTCTTTTTGTCCAAAATATCTATTATGGATACTAGCTTTAATTGTATCCATGTTTTGATCATTCTTGAATTTTACTCCACTCTGATTACTTATGAAGTATTTTTGAACTTGAATTGTTTAAAATACGAATCTTTAATATTTGTTCTTTTGTTTCACTTAACTCTTCTAATGAATTATTATTTCCGCTGCGAAGATTGATTTAAAACTGGTTGTCTATTGTATTCTATTAGATTTTTCCCTGTTGGAGACTAACGATAATTTATTATATATTATCTTTGTCATAATATTCTTTACTGGGCTAGTTGAGCTCACCCTTTTCCCTGTTGTTCCATTTTTCTTCTCAGGAGGCGAGAATGTAGCGAGTACTAGTCGGGGTATGGAATGAAGGTTCTAGAAAGAGTTGTTTAGTAGTCCTCACCATTTTTGTAAAATAATATATCAATAATTATGATGGGGATTTATTTGGGTATGTATATTGTCTACAAGACAATAATTGTATTTAAACTCACAGTATATATGTTGTCGTATTTTGCACGTCAAATGTATTAATAAAGTTGTAGTTATTTACGTACCATGTATTTAGCGACTCGTAATGGGTTGGATGGAATGGACCTATTTTGGGGGCGTCATGGGTTGGTATCGAGCTTAGGATATGATCTCCGGTGGAGATCGGGGAATAGAACTAGGAGGAGAGACGAGTAAATCCTTCGCTAAAGTGTCCTACCTAAGCTTATTTGTTAGTTTGGTAGTATATAGGGATATTATGTGATATATTGATTTCCTTAATTAACCCTTGTTTTATAACAAAGATTTTGAGAATGTTGGTTTGAGAATATTAACAATGGAGTAAATGAGACCGTGGAGATGCCTGTACTTTACCAACGAGGAGAACGTGCAACAAAATGGCAATGTACCTCCCGTGAACAACACCAATTGAAAGATGATGATGAGCGAGGGATGTTTAGAATATTTTTTTGCGAGCTTCATGCAAAATCGGATGAGGAGACTTCGTGTTCAAAATACGAGAGGAAATGATAGCAATTCACGGTGGTCACAAATGCAAGAGCTCAAAGAGTTGGGACCACCGTAATTTTGGGGAAAGCCGGATCCGATTAAAGGCGGAGACGTGGGTCAAAAAATTACCAAGATATTCGATGTCTTGGGATGCACAGAGGAGAAAGTAAAGTTCCATTCACTACTTTATGTTCCGTAACGAGGTAGATTGAAGCGTACCCATCCAAACAGATCAATTTTTCTCAAAGATGTCATGGGAGACATTTGAGAATTGATTCAATGACAAGTACTTCTCTGAAAGTATTCGTCGTATGAAGGAAGTGGAGTTTATTAGACCGAGCAGAATAACATGACGCGGTGTCCTAATACGAGGTGAAGTTCATGAGTTATCCGGTTCAGACCTCATTTGGTGGAGAATGAGGAACGATATGACGCGGATGTTTCGAGAGGTTTGAAACCCAAGCATACGTCGAAGATCTCATTTTCATAAATTTTCTCTATTCGGATGTTGTCAGCAATGGGGCTCGGTTGTTAGAAGCGAGATAACGAGTACGTTCAACCGAGGGACCATAACCAGGATCATACCAAGATAGCGATCATCGAATAACGATAAACAAATGGAGAAAGAAGAATACGGACAAAGGCGATAACCACTCCGTGGTAATCGTGGCCATGAAAATAGAAGAAGCGAGTCGGGAGGAGATTTTAAAAGAGGAGATTCAACAACGACCATGTGAAGACGTCGGCGCCAGATGAATCGGTTTGCAAGGAGGAGAAAGACCACCGGTCGTATGTTACAAATCTGCGGAAAGAGGACATATCATTAACCGCCCACAACAGTTTAAGGTATGCTATAATTGTGGAAAAGAAAGACATATCGCTTCGAGATTATGCGATATCGAAACCCGATCCAAATGAGAATGGTGACTCAAAAGGATGTCCCGAGAAAGTCAAATTCAATCGGTTCTGAAGGCGCGTTTGTCGTGACTCCAATTAAAAATGCGAGGAACCCGAACGAAGTAAGCAGGTTAGTTAATTATAAATTCTTGTGAAGTTTATACCTTACTAGATCTGGGATTCTACCCATTCTTTATCTCTCTTGCTTGTGCTCAACGTTTGAACTTGACTACGGAGAAATTAGACTTTGACCTATTTATGGAGACTCAGTTAGAGAAACTTTCATTACATCCGTTGTTTAGAAATCTTGCTTGATTCAGTTTGGCACTATCACATTACCTCATTAACCTTATTTCTATAGAGATATTTGCTTTTGATGTGATTTTAAGGTTAACTACTCATCATGCCAAAATTGATTACTTTCGTAAGGTTGTTAGTTTTATATTCCTAATCAACTTTGTTATTCAAATTCAAACAATCAAACCATTGTAGTCAAACATTTTCATATCAAGCCATGAAGTCATTCGTTTATTACTGGGATGTCAAGTTTTCTTAGTCCATGTTATGGATTTGAATAAAGACATGTCATATTTGAATAATATTCTGTTGTTATTGATTTTTCCCGACGTATTTCTGAAGAATTCCTTGGCTTACTCCCCAAAGCTTCGATATTAAATTTTGTATCGACTTTGAACCCAGACAAAAACTCATTTCTAAAATCTCATATCGAATGGCTCTATTGAACTTCCGGAGTTAAAAATTCAACTATAAATTTGGTACCGAGCCTTTATCCGGTGACTTCCTTTGTGGAATGCACCGCGGATTCTCAAGTAGGGGACACCATATTCGATGCGATAGTAAACCGATAGGTGTCATTGTAACGTCTTATCCAAGGTTGGGATATGAGTCACGATTGAGAACAACCTAAGTCGAGAATCGAAATCGTAGCTTTCTAGGCTTAGTTGGTTATTATCGGAGATTCGTTGAAGGATATTCTCGAATCGCTATTCCATTAACGCAAATTGACTCGTAGAGATACAAAATTGAATGGAGCAAGGAATGTGGGAAGAGCTTCAAGAACTCAAGAGAGACCCATTTCAAAGACATGTTACGACCATGCCATCCTGGAAAAGCGAACGTGGTAGGTGACGTGTTGAGTAGAAGATCGTATACAAATCTGAGTACGATATTGTCAAAGACTCATTTCAGTATAATTTACAAATAATAGAGATGGAGATGAAAACTCTAGGTACCTACGTGATGATATACTGAGTATAATCGACTTTAATCGATAAAGTTAAAAGTCGCTCAAGCTACACACGAAATGATGAATTTGAAGAAGGAGGTGCAAGAAATTGTTATTTCAAAAGCGAGAATCGGTGAGGTGAGGAAAGCTCAAACCTTCGATTTATTAATCCATTTGAAATTCTCGATCGAATAGGAACTGTGGCCTATAGACTCGTTTTACATGCCAAGTATGACGCGTGTTCATAACGCTTTTCACGTGTCGATGTTACGTAAATATGTGACGACCAACCACGTCATTGAGTTAGAACCGGACGAGATAATGAAGACTTAACGTCGAGGAGGTACTGTCAAGATCTTGGATAGGAAAGAACATGTCCTATGTCTCGAGGTTATACCACAAGTTAAAGTTTTATGGAGAAACCATGCTATTGAGGAAATGACCAGGAGTTGGAAACGGAAATGAAAGCGAGGTATTCTCATCTTTTGAAACACCAGTACGTGCACGTCAATTTCAAGATGAAATTTCATAAGGAGGGAGGTTGTAAGACCCCAAATTATTAATAAATGAAATTTATTTTCCTCTATTAATTATTTTAAAATAGTAAGGGTTGATTTGATTAATGTGGATAGTTATGGGTAAAATACGCAAATATTTCAATAAGCAAGTGGTTATAAAATATTCATTATTGTTTGGAATATTCGTTTGGTCGTGGAATATTAAATCTTTGTCGGGGAATATTCGTATGACGGAGCGTCTTTTGTGGGCCCATAACGGAAAAGCGATTGGATGAAGAAAACGACAAATATAAGTTGTTTATAAATAACGGGCGTAGTTATTCAAGATTAATCTTTGTTGGAATACCCTATGGTTAAAACACATGTCGCTTTGTTGCACAAAGAAGACACTTTGGTATTGCACCAATTATTAATTCTTACGTAAGAAGGCACTACTCAATAATTGTTACAGTAATTACTATTCATTATTTTATTTTATTGATTCAATAATTGCTGCATTGATATTTTATATTACTGTTGTTTCAATAAATTATCATTACACAGTATTTTCCATTATCGGAGCAATAATTAATATTATCTGAATAATATTATTGGATAACATTATTGGCAATGTCTAGAAAGTTACATACAAGGGAGGTTTGGTCACCTAATTGCTTGGCGCCATAAGGAGAGATCCTTATTGAAAGCCCCTCTTTCTGGAACTATCTTGGTTGCGATCTTATGATTCTGTAATATTATTTGTGAATAATTAATTATTGATTTATATGATGAGGAAAATATTGATTTTATGTGGATATAGATGGAGAAAATTTTTAATGTGACAATTGTTGAAAATTAATATTTTATCTTTTTCTGATAAAATAATTCATTTAAATATATTATTTTAATAATATATTAACGGTGATATTTTTATAATGAATGTGGGATATATGAGTATATGAGAAGGAAGAGTATTTTGTGGCATTAAATGTTTAACACATATTTTGTGTGTTGGTGGACAAATTATTGACCAAAATTTGATTATAAACTTGTAAAATCGTCTGCTTATGGATTTCCGTCAATTTCTGTTTGGAATTTGGAAAAACTTTCTTCTGCAAAGTTGTAGAGAATTGAATTTCCTATAAAAATACGCGAGATTCGAATTTTTTGATAAAAGGGCTATTTATTATAAATTATTGAAGTTCCAAAGTTCCGAAATAATTGATTTTTAGAAGTTTTAAATATTTAAAATGACAAAAATGTTTTTTGTTATTGTTGTGGGTCTTACATGTGTTAGAAGTGGCTGAATTCAGATCCTTAGAAGTGGGCATAGGAATTGTAATATTAATATTAATATTTTAATAAATTTTCTAATTTGGTGTTCTAAAGCATTTTCCTATAAATAGGGTCTTAGGTTAGAATTGAAAATCACACCGTAAACCAAGTTTTCTCTCTATATATTATCGAGCGTATTCTTGTGAGTATTTTGAGTATATTTTGAGTATTGCTATACTGGTGCAAGTTCAAGTCATAGCCTATATCCAAAGGTTTCAACTAAAGTCTTGTCTTTTCGAGGTAAGGGATGTTATTTTCTTCTCAAATGATATTATTTCTTCAATATCATTATCTTTGAAATATTGTTTGAAACTTTTTATCAAATTTGGAACTTTTTCATGTAAGAGTTACTATTCATGAGTTCTATTCACGAGTTACTATTCATGAGTTACTATTCACGAAAGTACTATTCACGAAGCGTGAAGATGTTTTTTTTATGAAATTTCTATCTTTTGGTGTGAAAGTTACTATTCACGTATATCTGGCCTTTATTCACGATCTGACACTATTCACGAAATCGACACTATTCATTCAAAAAAAAAATTTTTCTTTTTGTCCAAAATATCTATTATGGATACTAGCTTTGATTGTATCCATGTTTTGATCATTCTTGAATTTTACTCCACCTTTCATTACTTATGAAGTATTTTTGAACTTGAATTGTTTAAAATACTAATCCTTAATATTGTTCTTTTGTTTCCTGGATTCGTTCCTTTAAAATATTTTTCATCGACCTCGATCCTAAATGATGATATTCTTGAATATCTTTGGCACGTAGTGCAAAGATGAATGATTTCTTGATGAATATCTTTGGCCAGTAGTGCAAGATGAACAGTGTTGAGATGAACATGACTAATCGATTAATATCTTTGGCCCGTAGTACAAAGATGAACAGGTGTTTAGATGAACATGACCAACTGATGAATATCTTTGGCCTGTAGTGCAAAGATGAATATTTGATTCCAGATATATATTGATTGATGTTACAGGGATAAAATATCGACGATGGACTTTTAAATTCATATATAGAAGATAGTAGTTTGCATTCTCTACTTAACTCTTCTAATGAATTGTTATTTCCGCTGCGAAGATTGATTTAAAACTGGTTGTCTATTGTATTCTATTAGATTCTTCCCTGTTGGAGACTAACGATAATTTATTGTATATTATCTTTGTCATAATATTCTTTACTGGGCTAGTTGAGCTCACCCTTTTCCTTGTTGTTCCATTTTTCTTCTCAGGAGGCGAGAATGTAGCGAGTACTAGTCGGGGTATGGAATGAAGGTTCTAGAAAGAGTTGTTTAGTAGTCCTCACCATTTTTGTAAAATAATGTATCAATAATTATGATGGGGATTTATTTGGGTATGTATATTGTCTACAAGACAATAATTGTATTTAAACTCACAGTATATATGTTGTCGTATTTTGCACGACAAATGTATTAATAAAGTTGTAGTTATTTCTGTACCATGTATTTGGCGACTCAGAATGGGTTGGATGGAATGGACCTATTTTGGGGGCGTCACAATACAAACTCAAATAAAGTTCTCATTACAATTATTATCACACTATTTCACATAATAGTGAGGACTACTATAGCCACCTATCTGGATCGTTACTCCGTTCCCCGACTAGTCCCAACTATATTCTCATTTCCTGAAGATAACAATGAAAGTAAAAGGTGAGCTCAACTAGCCCAGTAAGAAATATTATGACTAAGATAATGCAGAATAAATTATCGTTAGCCTTCAATAGTGTTAAACTGATAAAATATAATAAACATCAATTTAACTGTAGCGAAACAAATAATCCATTAGAAGAGTCAAGTAGAGCATGATATCTACTATCTTCTATGATTTAAAAAGTTTATCAACAGTTTTATCGTTGAGACTCAGCTTAATAAATAATCCACATCATCGAATCATCCCTGCACTACGGGCCAAAGATATTCATTAGTATCACCATTGGTCATGATCATACCAACAATTGTCAATAAATGCACTACGGGCCAATGAGGACTTTTACCACATCATTTGTAACATTTCGGGTCATGATTATACCGAATAATCCCTGGTCATAATCATACCAATCAACAGCCCATCTATGCACTACGACCAAATATGACTTTCATCACAATATAAATATGAGGATGATGACAATGATATAAAAATTCAATTTAAATGAGAGCATTGATAAATTTTAAAGATTTATAATTCAATTTATCCATAATTCAATAATGTCCAAATTGTCAACATGATACTGCTTTGTGGAGTAAAATTCAAGAATAATATTGTATCAAAAATAATTTAGACAGAAAAGAAATTAATTTTTTTATCGTGAATAGTACCCCGTGAATAGTAATCGAGTGAATAGTATCCCGTGAATAAGACTTGAGAATAGTAACTTAAATGAATAGTACTTCAAATATGAAAAGATTAAAATTATCAAGAATGCTCGAATAATATTTCCATGAAAAGATCTTTGGATGAAGCGCAAATATCAAGGATATTCTATTAATTTCATGGAGTATAGAAGCAATCCTTATCAACATAAGTGTAGAATTAGAAATATGAAACGAAATAATATTACTTACATACTACAGTATGGAAGAAAATATTATTTCTTACAAATATCAAACAAGAATAATATCACTTACGAATACGAACGAAATAATACCCCTTACCTTAGTAGGAGATTAGATACTAAAATAATGTAGTAACATAATACTCTTCTTCTTTCTCTCTTATTCTCTCTATACTTTCTCTCTCTATAGCTTGAATGAATTGGTGAAAAATAATGAAGAAATGAGCTTCATTTATAGGCTTGGCGGAGTAAAGGTAAAATAGTCTTTTTGCCATAATTTATGACATCATCACTGACATCATCGATCATATTACATCATTCCTTAGCTCATCGTCCGATGACATCATCGCTTACCTCATCTTCCGATGACATCATCGCTTACATCATAGGAATTCAAATTCAATTTGTTCTCTTCCACTTCCTTTTACTTTTATACCATGAATTTACTATAATAATGTTACCATTCAAATTATAAAAACGTCTTATTATATAATCATATCATACTACTATAATGTAGTTGTGACACCCTCAAAATAGGTATACATCACCCATCTTGAGTCGCCAAAAAATACACTACCGACAACTCCATTTATACAACGTAAATGCAGAAAAGCGACCACGCTTAAACTGTGAGTTTTAATATAAATATATATAACTCTCATGGTGCCTTGACCACAAGACCTTACAATGGTACCTTACATAAAAGTACAAATCGATAAATCGTTTTAGAAATTAAAATCTTTGGAAAATACTCAAGAAACCTTCGCATACGGGAGGCCATGCGTCGAGGTTATGATAGATATCATATGTCCACGTAATTATCCTTAGTTGACCCAATAGTCCCCGAAGAAAAACAAGAAGATTGCTATCATCTTCTCTCCAATGGCGAGTATTCTCTTGACATATAATTATCTCCATTGTCTCCAATTTAGAATTATACTTCAAGCAAACTCCAAGATTATATAGGTAGTGCTCGTAGATATACTCAGCAAGTGGATGTACACAACCTGTCTTATGATAACACGAAGTCGTCTGTCATTAGACATCTTGTATGATAGTGGCAAAAAAGCCCTTCCAAAGTTGGGTTCACCTCACCCTATTTGGTTCACCAAAATCAACGGTTAAAATGACGTATCAAATATGACACACTTATCTATAATTCTTAATAAAATTATTTTCATACTTTGTTTTTAAGGAAACCTCAATAGCTATAGACCACCGCTTAATCCCCATTACCCCCGCTAAACTACATTACACTCTTAATACACGAAAAGGAATTGTGAAGCAAAAGGGTGAAACAACTAGCCCATAAAAGAATATCATGACTAAAGATAATTAAATTATCAATAGCCTTCAAATCGTTGATAAATTAAAGATTTAGAACATATGGTAGATGATAAAACTTTTCAACCATAGTTGCAGAGGAACGAGCAATCCATTAGAAGATTCAAATAGACCATAAAGTCTATTATCTTCTCCACTTTAAAAATCCACCAACAATGTTTTATCCTCGTAACATCGATCAAGAATTCCTTTCCACAATCAGGTGAATAACTCATAATCATAATGGTGGTTCTAAATTTGTCTTCACACCCAGGATGAAGATAATTTTTATCACCTGTCTTTACCTGAAACATCAAAGACCATGGTTATAACAATTCACAATTCTTGCCCATAATCATACTAATAAATTCATCCTTCCACTACGGGCCAAAGATATTCATTAACAGTTCATCTTTCCACTCCAGGCCAAAGACATGCAACTGTATTTTAGAAGAGTAAAGTAGAGCATGATATCTACTATCTTCTACGAATTAAAAGTTTTCATCAACTTTATCGTCGAGACTCAACTTAATAAATAAACCACATCATCGAATCATCCTTGTATCTATATAGGCGAGGATATTCATTCAATATCACGACCACGAATTACCCATGCAATACGGGCCAAGGATAATCGTGTTTTCATCAACGGTCATGATTATGCCATAAAACAATTCCTTTTTGCAACCTTGGCCGAAGAGAACCCATGGTCATGATCATACCGAAAACAGTCCATCAATGCACTATGAGCCAATGAGGATTTTTATCACATCATTTGTAACATTACGGTCATGATTATACCGAATAATTCCTGGTCATAATCATACCAAGTCCATCTATGGACGTAAGCCACAGATGACTTTCATCACAATATAAGCATGATGATGATGACAATAATATAAGCATTAATCAAACGAAACCAAGGATAAATATTAAAGACTTTAAATTTATCCAAATATTATCAATCACTTAATAAACTCATAATCTAATATTATTAATATTCTAACAATATTTTAATCACTTCTTAAACTCATAAATAATTTATTTTAATTATTTACACTTTACCAAATAATGCATTTAATCATTCAAAAATGTCATACTCATAAGATTTCATCACTAATGATCAAATCCCTCATCAAAAATCTGCATATACCTTATATAGGATTTCCAAACCATAAAATCCTATTTACCAATTTTTCAACTTCACATAACATATTGAATTCATATGTTAATTACTAAACCATTTCATGAAAAATAACAAATTAGTCCCAAAAGTTTTCTTTTACGGGATTTAGCGAGAATATAGTCCCATATTGAACATATATTTTCTCGAAATTTTAAAATTCATTTACTATTTTCATATGATCAAAAGCGCCAAATATTTAGACATTTATCATAAAGCTGTACTTTTGTCCAAAAATTCCGAAATTTACAGGGTATACTCCTTTTATATACATATACTCCCAATAATTTTTTTTATCAATTTTGGAGTTAACCACAAGGAGTTATAAGGGGTTACTTTTAAAATAGTCTTCTCCCATAAAATTCATTTCCATAATATGATCAAAACTGCCGAATATTTAGACACAATCTAGCAAACTCAACAAATTATCATTTCCAATTTTTCCATAATTTTTGAGGGTCAGAAAAATTATGAAACTGCAAATGGATTTCACACCGCCATGCGATAATCCACCTGCATGCAGATCATTTCCACAATTTAAGAAGGAATGAATACGAATGATCATTCACCATACATGCGGTAGTCCACATAGACAGGTTATTTTAACAGAATAATAAAGAATAAAATAACAGAAGAATTCACAATGCATGTGGTAGCCCGCGTAGACAAGTTATTCCAATAGAATAATAAAGAATGGAATAACAAAAGAATTCACCAAGCATGCGATAGATCAGCGTAAAGCGAGTTATTCAAAATGAATAATAAAGAATGGAATAACGTAAGAATTCACCGAGCATGCGATAGAATCAAGATGATATGTTATTCTAACGAGAATAATAAAGAATGGAATAACGAAGAATTCACCGAGCATGCGATGAATCCATGAGAAAGTTATTCTAACGAATAATAAAGAATGGAATAACAACCTTTGAAAGAAAATAACTCTCTTCATGAATACGAAAGAAATAATACCCCTTACCTTAGAAGAAACTAGATCTTTGGAATAGTGAGGTAACGACTTCTCGTCTTCTTTCTCTCTATAATTTCTCTATAATAATTGCTCTTGTGAGACTTAATGAATTGGTGAGAAATGAAGGAAGAATGAACTTCTATTTATAGGAAAATATAGCTTCAATAATTGCACATTTTTGGGGTTGTAAATATTACAATTATAATATCTTCCTCTTTTCTTCATTTTTAATTTAGTCCTGCAAGTATTATCAAACTTGCACCACCTCCCCTAATAGTAAATCATGTGAATCAATAGTTCATTCATGTGACTTAATAGTATAATCATGTGAAAAAACTAATTACAGTATAGTACCTTCATCTATACCTCCATTTTTAATTTAGTCATGCAAGTATTATCAATCTTGCACCAACTCCCCTAATAGTAAATCATGTGAATCAATAGTACACACATGTGAATACATAGTTATAAGCATATGAATTAATAGCAATTAATTGCTCATTTATCTGGTGAATTACCCGATTGGTTAATATAACTTCCAGACATCAATTACTATCGAAATAAATGTCGATTTCCACTAACACTAATAATTCTCACACAATGGAAATATCAATTTCATCTTTAATCAACACGAACTTATTCATCATTAATATTATAATTCACAATATTTAACAACCAGATCGTTCCTAGGAAAGAATGGGCTTTTCGATAAGGATTTCTCCCTATTGGCGCACAATTAGATTATCTAACATCTCCTTGACAGAACTTCTAGACATTGTCAATATTGCAAATTATAATATGAATAACTTTGTCATCTCGATTATTGATTTAATAATATAACATATTATATAGATGATAATGTGACAATAATTGAATCAATAATATGAGAGATATGATATAGCAATTGTTGTAGCAATAATTGAGTATAACTGAGTGACTTCTTACGTAAGCATCAATAATCAATACAGGTGTGCTACTTTCTGCAACCACGCCAGACATTCTTGTACTTTTTATTACCGGTAGTTCAACAATTTTAATGGTAACACTTTCGTAGTTATTTTTATAAAAGATAATTACGTCGTTTTTTCTAACTACGACAATACTTCCATTGTGGGGTCCACCAATGATTGTGTCGTCGTACGGATATTCCCTGACAAAGAGAATATTCCCCGACCAAACGAATATTTTATAACAACTTGCTTACTTTGCAAAAAATTTCACATATCACCCTTAACTTTAACCTTTTATCAATTTAACCATTTACTTAAATAAAATAATAATTCTAAAAAATTGAATACTTTCATTTCATAAAATTCGGGGTCTTACAAAGAATATTATAATAATATATTTGAATGAATTATTTTATCGAAAAAGATAAAATACCAACTTTCAACAAATGTCACATGCTAAAATTCCTCGGTTTAAATCCACATTGAATAAATATTTTCTTATCATATATATCAATAATTAATTATTCAAAATAATATTACAAAATTACAATATTAATAACTATGTCGTTCTTTAAAGTGGGGGCTTTCGATAAGATTTCTCCCTATCATGCCAGCAATTGATTAGGTGACCAAACCCTTTTCTCGATGTAATTTTCTAGACATTGTCAATAATGCAAATAATAATATTATTTAAATAATATGAATTATTTATTTGATAATTTGAAATATCGTCTGATAACAATTATTAAATCAATAATATAAAATATCAACGTAGCAATTATTGAATCAATAAAATAAAATATTGAACAATAATTACTATAATAATTATTTAGTAGTGACTTCTTACGTAAGTATCAATAATCCAAGATAATGTACAATACCGTGTGCTACTATGCAATCAACGTATTATTCGTACTTTACCACCGGGTATTTCAACAGTTAACAGTAAAACTTTCGCCGTTATTTTTATAAAAAGATAATTTTGTCGTTTTCTAACTCCGACAATAATTTTTTTGTTGGGTCCACCAATGATTCTGTTTTCGTACGAATATTCCCAGACAAAAAGAATATTTCCCGACCAAACGAATATTTTATAACAACTTGCTTACTTTACAAAATTTATAAATATTACTTTGCAAAATTCAATAGTTATAAGTGGTGAGGAGGGTGTAGAGATGTGTTTGTTTTTGTTTTGTTTTTTTTCTTTTTGCTTTGTTTTTGTTTTTGTTTTTGTTTTTTCTCTTTTTTTTTTTTTTAATATTTATATGCATGGAAAATAAAAGGCATATTATGAAGAAAGTGATGTCGTCCCCAAATCTCTCCTGGAACTCCCCACTTTACCCAATCGAATCTACATATCCTTGGCTAGTTGAGGCACGATAGTCTAGTTGTCGATGGTTATGTTTTTCAAGGCTCGCGATGGAGGTTACCTCTTGGTTCTGAATGGCCATAACTTGATCGCTTCCTAATTCAGTACATTCCTCAAGGACGCTTGAACTCGACCCCTCGCAAAAAAGGATGAACTCTGGATTCTTCAATGGGTTGGCTTCCCCGAAAATCTTACCATCTTTTTCTTCATATATTTCTTCACCTTTTTCATGGGTTTGATATGATTCGACCATGAAATCTCCCTCGAACTGTTGTTGCATTTCTCGTAAGGAACTTTCCTTTTTGGCTTTTTCTTCTTTGGAAAGGATTAGTATTTCCTCCGCATCATCCAAAGTTATAAAATCAGGAACATAGTTGCTATCTTTGGACCATAGGATGTTTGATGTTATCGGAGGAATATCCTTTAGGAGACTCCACTTGTCTCTCTCGTTATTCCTGCATTAGGATCGATCCATCATGGTGCTCATAGCCTTCACCTCCTTTGAACTGCATGTCTCGATTGGACATCTTAAGCTTTTTATTTCCTTTTCGCTTATTCTTGTCATGAAGAATTCTATCTTCAACTCTTCATTTTTAATGAGATCCTGGATTTTATGTCATAAGTACCAAAGATTCCTCGATCGTATATCCAAGTGAGTTAGAATGATAGAGACATATCTTGATGGAATCATAACTCTTTATCTTGGGATTTATAGGAGGCAACAACTCAGTAATCCTTCCTTCGTTTATAAGAAAGGGTAGCATTTCTTCATTTGATTTGCTCAGAGGGGTGAATTTTTGGGCTCTTGTGGAGGTTGTTTGATCTTTCTTTTTTGAGAATTCGCATTCCCCCAAGCGATTTTTCCGTTGGCGAGGTCTTCTAGCAATTTTATAATTTCCTTTTTCTTGTAATTTCAGCCTGCTTTGATATTCTTCATTTAGCTGGCTCATCATGGAGAGATACGGGCTTGCATTATGGTTAACCTCTTTTTTCTCTTGGCTTTCTAATAGTTGAGTGAAAAACTGTCTCGTTTCCAGATGTTAGTGCACTATCAGCTTAGCCAGTAGATTTACTTGATTCTATATCGTCTCTAATTTTTGCATTACTGTCATACACTCCTCCGAGTTTTCCCACTCTAGGACATTTGTTCTGTGCCTTTGGGGGTATTCCTCCATCCTTCATATGTACTTACGATTTGAATATATTTCAGCACTTCCTGACCCGATCATGTTTACCTCCTCCGCATCATGCTGCAATAGAAGGTTGGTGTTGACATTTTGTTGGTCAAGTTGTTGGACCACAATACTGCCACTTTCGATCAGATTTTGAATTTTATGCTAAGGGCCAGCAATCTTGTGTATCGTGACCCGGAGACCCTGAGTGGTAAGCACATCTCTAGCTAGGATTGTATCTTTTGCTCCCTGGTTCCAGAGGTGGAGCCAGTTCGGTAATTTTCTTATGATCCATTAATATTTCCAATACATTTTCAAGGGAATCGCCTAGTGGAGTGAACACCCGATTTTTCGTTCTTTCAAATTTTCTTTTTCAATCCTGGCATTGGTTGAATGCAGCCTATTGTTGAGATGGCGATTGTCTTATTTTTTCCAAATTGAGGTCATCGTAGTTTGGTCTCTAGCGTGCCCTTTACAACAAGGAATACATCTTTATTGCCTTTATCGTACTCCTTGGGATCGCTTTCGCATACTTGCCGGTCAGATATGTTTGTGCAACCGCTTCCAAGGCGTGAAAGTCTTTAATCTTTCCGCCTTGAGCCCATCTATGCCATTTCGCCGTGTTTGATCATTTTGAGAATGACTTTCCTATGCCTGCTAGGATCCTCTCATAGTAAGGCGCCTCTTGAATGTCTATAAAAGTCATCACCATTTCAGTTTCTGTCATTGATGGAATGACTTGCGCTGCCAGATGTCTCCACCTTTGGGCATATTCTTGGAAAGACTCAGTACTTTGCTTTTTGACTTTAGTCACTTGGTATCGATCCGGTGCCATTTGTGTGACGCCCCCAAAATAGGTCCATTCCACCCAACCCATTCTGAGTCGCCAAATACATGGTACAGAAAATAACTACAACTTTATTATCACAATTGTCGTGCAAAATATGACAACACATATGTTGTGAGTTTTACTACAAATAGATACCAACTGTGACTCTCATCCCTTTACTTGGATATCACCTCACAATGATACCTTACAGTGGTACCTTACATAAAGGTACAGTCAATAACTGTTTTAGAAATTAAAATCTTCAGAAAATACTCAAGGAAACCTTCGTACATGGGAGGTCATGCGTCTAGGTTATGATAGATATCATATGGCCACAAAATTATCATTGGTTAACCCAATAGACCCCAAAGAAAAACGAGAAGATTGCTATCATGTTCTTTTCAATGGTGAGTCTTCTCTTGACATATAATTATCTCCATTGTCTCCAATTGAGAATTATATTTCAACCAAACTCCAAGATTATATAGGTAGTGCTCGTAGATATACTCAGCAAGTGGATGTACACAACCCTGTCTTATGATAACACAAAGTCGCATGTCATTAGACATCTTGTATGGTAGTGGCAAAACACCCTTCCAACGTTGGATTCGTCTCACCCTATTTGATTCACCAAATATAACTACTAAATGATGTATAAATACAACACACTTTTCTATACTGTTTAGGGAGAACCTCCACAGCTAGAGACCACCATTCTATTCCTCTGTTACCCCGCTCGACCCAGCTACACTCTTATTACCTGAAAGGAATTGTGAAGTAGAAGGGTGAGCACAATTAGCCCAGTAAAAAATATCATGACTAAAGATAATTAAATTATCAATAGCCTTCATCAGTAATAAATCAGAGATTTAGAACATATAATAGATGATAAAACTTTTCAACCGTAGTTGCAGTGGAACGAACAATCCATTAGAAGAATCAAATAGACAATAAAGTCTATTATATTCTCCATGTTAAAAGACCACCAACAATGTTTTATCCCTGTAACATCAATTAAAAGTTCCGATCCACAATCATGTGAATAACTCATAATCATAATTGTGGTTCTAAATTCCTCTTTTCATCCAGGACGAAGATAATTTTCATCACCTGTCTTTACCTGAAATATCAAAGATCATGGTTATACCAAATCACAATTCATGTTCATAATCATACTGATAAATTCACCTTTGCACTACGGGCCAAAGATATTCGTCAACAGTTCATCTTTGCACAACTGGCCAAAGATATTCAACAACAGGTCATCTTTGCACTACAGGCCAAAGATATTCAACAACATATCATCTTTGCACTACATGCTAAAGATATTAAACAACAGTCATCTTTGCACTACAAGGCAAATATATTCAACAACAGATCATCTTTGCACTACATCTTAAAGATATTCAACAACATGTCATCTTTACTACTACAAAGCCAAAAGATATTAATATCCCAAAGAAATATATAATCGTTTGAAATTTATATAAACAATAATTATAACCATGTTGATCAATTCACCTTTGCACTTAAGCTAAAGATATTCAATTATAAATTCAATGGTCATGATCATACCAGTCAAATTCAACTTTGCACTACTGGCCAAAGAGAACCCATAGTCACGATCATACCAATAATCTACCCATCTTTACACTCAAGTCAAAGAGAAATTTCATCACCAGGATTATAAAAATGTTATTAATGATAATAAAAATAATATGATCAACAACTGCATTTAATTTCAATAGTAAGATTCATAAATCAACGATAATTTAGTCAGAAAAAGAAACCAATTTTGTCGTGATAATACCCGTGAATAGTAACTCGCGAATAGTACCTCGTGAATAGTAACTCATGAATAGTAACTCGTGAATAGTACTCTGTATTCGTACATAGTACCGTATACACTCATAGTCACGATCATACCAATAATCTACCCATCTTTACACTCAAGTCAAAGAGAAATTTCATCACCAGGATTATAAAAATGTTATTAATGATAATAAAAATAATATGATCAACAACTGCATTTAATTTTAATAGTAAGATTTATAAATCAACGATAATTTAGTCAGAAAAAGAAACCAATTTTGTCGTGATAATACCCGTGAATAGTAACTCGTGAATAGTACCTCGTGAATAGTAACTCATGAATAGTAACTCGTGAATAAGTATCTGTCGTATTATACGTAGTCGTAGATATCGTAAATAATGTCATATCGTAAATAGTGCCATATCATGAATAGTCTTATATCGTGAATAAGTAACCCCTACATGAAAAAGGTAGAAATTCCATAATAAAATTCATACCAATATTTCAATATAATGATATTGAAAGAATAACATCATTATGGAAAAAATAGCATCCCTTACTATCCCTTACGTCGAAATAATAGTACTTACGATCCAATATCTATGTAAAGTCAAGGAAACTTACATTTGAATAGTAATTCTCAAAGTATCTAAATACTCACAAAAATACGCCCGATAATATAGAGAGAGAAAACTTATGTTTCTAGTGTGATTTTCAATTCTAACCTAAGCACTTATTTATAGGAAAATGCTAGAACGTCAAAGGAGACTAAATTAATAAAATAATAATATAATCTTATTTTTCCTATGCATGTTTCTTTGAAAATCATCAGCCCCTCATTTCTGAAAATTTTTTGCAGCCCACATGTTTTTAACAAAAGTGGGTCCCACCCAATTTTAAGAAAAATATTTAATTTTCGAAACTTCAATAATTCATAATAAATAGCTCTTTTATCAGAAAATATGAATTTTATGTCCATTAAATGCAAATCAAATTCTCTACAACTTTGTAGCTTTAAGTTTTTCCAAATTCCAAATAGAAAATATCCGAAATCCACAAACAGATGATTTTTAACACCTTTTAAAATTCATAACAAATCATGCGTTAATTTTAACGGTTCAAAATTTGTGGACATATACTCAACTTATATATATATATAACATATCAAAAAATTACAACGATCCAACTATTAATTAAAAGTATAACTCACATGATAAAGCTTAAGAACATTGATTTGATTTTCGGACTATAAGTCCCTCGTACCAGTTTCACTCAAACAGTTACCACGAAAAATTCACAAAGAATTTTTGGGTGATTCAAATTTCTACGCTTAGCTTACTTCCATGGCTTTCTTTTGATATATGTCTCATCTCCTAACTCATTATACACAAAGAGTTATAGATTTTACAAAATCAAGTAATAAATTAATTTTTGAAAATTTCCAAATTTACGTTCTTCATTTCGACAAAATACTAATAAAACACTTTAGGATTAATTCCTTCATTTATATCCACACAAAATAAATATTTCCATATCCATCATTTATATCCACATAAAATAAATATTTTCTTATCATATAAATCAATAATTAATTATTCACAAATAATATTACGAGAATCACAATTATTAATGACAACAGTCGTTCCCAGGAAAGAGGGGGCTTTCCGATAAGGATTTCTCCTTATTGACGCGTAATTAGGTGACCAAACCCCTTTCCTAGACAGAACTTCCTTAGACATTGCCAATAATGTTATCTAGCAATATTATTCAAATAATATGAATTATTAATCTGATAATAGAGATATTGTGCAGTGACAATTATTGAACAACAATAATATAAAATATCAACGTAGTAATTATTGAATCAATAAAAAAATATTGAGCGATAATTATCGTAACAATTATTGAGTAGTGTCTTCTTACGTAAGAATCAATAATTCAAAAATATTGTGCAATCTGAGTGTGTCTTCTTGTGCAACAACAGCATCACATTCTTATTTTAACCAATCGAGTATTCCAATAGTATTAAAGGTAACAACTTCGCCATTATTTATAAAAACTCAATTTATCGCTTTTCTTCATCGACATTTATCCATTATGGGGCCCACAAATGGTTTTATAAGTCGTACAAATATTCCCCAACAGCAAGAATATTCCACGACCAAACGAATATTCCCCGACAACAATGAGTATTTTATAGTCACTTGCTTATTTTTTTAAAAAAAAATTCATATATCTCCCTTTACTTTAACTTTTATCAATTTAACTATTTACTAAATAGAAAAAAAAAATTGAATACTTTTATTTCATAAAATTCGGGGTCTTACAATTTGTGACTGAAAAATTGTACTTATTTAGAAAGGCGTGGGCCAATTCTTCCCAGTTGTGGATTTTGGCATTGTCAAGTCGGGAATACCAGGCTTTAACCTCTCCAGTGAGACTCTTTTGAAAAAGTTGCATTCTAAGGCTTTCATCTTCAACATAAGACCCCAGTTCGCCAATGTACACTTTTAGGTGAATATAAGGATCGCCTGCCCCATTATATTTTTCAAACTCTGAGATTTTGAATTTGTCAGGATATCGAGCCCCTGGGAATATGCAAAGATCTAAATAAGTGACACTTCCATAGTTTCCAGACCTTTTGATTGATCGGATGATTTCCTCCATTTGTTGGAATTTCTTTCTTATATCCCCAGTTTCTCGATCATCCCTGAGTTTTGTGATTTCGAGTTTTGTTGGTTCCTTTATTGGAATGAGGTTCAGGTATCTGGGTTTCCATCTTTTTGCCAATACCCTGACTACCCCTTGTGTGAATGATTCTGGTTGAGTAGGCATTGTATGTCCCCGAGTATTTTTATTTTGTTCTTTTAGAAAGACAACCAATTCTGCTATCTGATTTCTTAATCCTTCGAACTCCTCTCGAGAGACAGGAATAGGATTAGGCGGGGCACTTGTAGCCATGCCTGACTGTGGGCTTAATGCCTTTTTGGACTTTGAACGGAAATCAGGACCAATTGTTTTCCTACAAAAAGACTTAGGTAGTTTAGTCTTAGTGAATGTAAAAATATTACATGCTACTTAATGTTTCCATTTAGGAGTATTATCCTGCGAAACGGATGTCAGTTGACCAGATATCTTGGCAAGTTTTGATATGAAAGGGAATGCATGTACACATATTCCTTTATATTTTCCATTACAATGAGATTGACATGGAAATGAAATTACAAGTAATTAAAATTACAAGTAATTGAAATGGGAAGGTATGAAGAGACTTCCCTCCGCGTTTGGTTAATCAGAGGTTGGCCTATCTTAGGTTACTCTCGCTGTTTTTTGGCATGAAGTGTAAGACCCCGAAATTTTTTAAATAAAAAGGAATTTCCTTTATTTTGAAATAGTAAGGGTTGATTTGATTAATGTGGATAGTTAAGGGTTAAATACGCAAATATTTCAAAATTAGCAAGTGGTTATAAAATATTCATTATCGCTTAGGGAATATTCGTTTGGTCGTGGAATATTAAATCGCTTGTCGGGAATATTAAATGCGACAGTAGCGACCATGTGTGGGCCCCATAACGAAAAGCGATTGGATGAAGAAAGCGACAAATATAAGTTGTTTTTAAATAACGGCGTAGTTGTTGCCCTTTGTTGGAATACCGGTGGTTAAAACACACTATTACGCGTTGTTGAGCAAGATAGCACGGTATTGCACCAATTATTGATTCTTACGTGAAGAAGGCCTTTACTCAATAATGGTTACGATAATTCTTTATTCGGTATTTTATTGAGTTAATAATTCTTTGCGTTGATATTTTATATTGTTGTTGTTTTTGATAATTGTCATTACACAAGTATCTTTCATTATCGAAGCAATAATTCATATTATCTGAATAATATTATTAGATAACATTATTGGAAATGTCTAGAAAGTTACATACAAGGAGAGGTTTGATGCATCTAATTGCTTGGCCAAGAAGAAGAAATTCTTATTGAAAGCCCTCTTTCTGAGGCTGCACAGGTTGTCAATATTGTGATTACAGAATATTATTTGTGAATAATTAATTATTGATTTATATGATGAGGAAAATATTGATTTTATGTGGATATAGATGGAAAATTTTTAAAATGACAATTGTTGAAAATTAATATTTTATCTTTTTCCGATAAAATAATTCATTTAAATATATTATTTTAATAATATATTAACGGTGATATTTTTACAATGAATGTGGGATATATGAGTATATGAGGAGGAAGAGTATTTTGTGGCATTAAATGTTTAACACATGTTTTGTGTGTTGGTGGACACAATTATTAATAGAAATTTGATTATAACTTTTGTAAAATCGCTTGGTTGTGGATTTCGGTCGATTTTTGTTTGGAATTTGGAAAAACTTTCTTCTGAAAAGTTGTAGAGAATTGAATTTCCTATAAAAACTCGCGAGATTCGAATTTTTTTTGATGAAAGGGCTATTTATTATGAATTATTGAAGTTTTGAAGCTCAAAAATAATTGATTTTGGGAGTTTAAATTATTTTTGTTAAGAAAAACGTTTTTGTATTTTTTGGACATCATTAACATGTGTGGCTGGTGTTTTGACCAAAAGGTGGGCTAAGGAAAATTTGTATAATTATATTAATATTATATTAAATTTTACTGCTTTGGTGTTTCTAAGCATTTTCCTATAAATAGGGTCTTGGGTTAGAATTGAAAATCACACCGTAAACTGAAGTTTTCTCTCTATTTCTCTCTCGATATTTTGAGCGTATTCTTGTGAGTATTTTGAGTATACTTTGAGTATTGCTAGGCGGTGCAAGTTCCTTGACCTTATACCGATTCTAAATAGAAGTCTCGATCTTTCGAGGTAAGGGATATTATTTTTTCAGAATGATATTATTTCTTCAATATCGTTATCTTTGAAATGTTGATCTGAAGTTTTTATCAAATTTGGAACTTTTTCATGTCGGGTTACTATTCATGGGTTACTTATTCACGAGTTTACTATTCATGAGTTCTTATTCACGAGTTCTTATTCATGAGTTCTTATTCACGAGTTACTATTCACGAGTACTATTCATGAAGCGTGAAGATGTGTTTTGTGGAATTTCTATCTTTTGGTGTCTGAGTTACTATTCACGTATCTATGACTATTCACGATATCTGATCTATTCATAGAAAAATAAAATTTCTTCTTTTTCGTCCAAAACATCTATTACGGATACTAACTCGATTGTATCCATGTTTTGATCATTCTTGAATTTTACACCACTATGATTATTTTTGAGGTATTTTTGGACGTGGATAAAACCAAGTATCTAATCCTTAATCCTTAATCCTTGTCATTTTGTTTCACTTTGGATTCGTTTCTTTAAAAATATTTTTCATCATCCTCGATCTTAAATGATGAAATTATTGAATATCTTTGGCACAGTAGTACAAAGATGAATGATTTCTGAAGAATATCTTTGGCTTTTGTAGTGCAAAGATGAGCAGTGTTTAAATGAACATGACCGATTGATGAATATCTTTGGCACAGTAGTGCAAAGATGAGCAGTGTTGAGATGAACATGGCCGATTGATTGATGAATATCTTTGGCACAGTGCAAAGATGAATATTTGATTTGAGATGAATATTGATTGATGTTACTGGGGATAAAATATTGATGATGGATTTATTAAATTCATAGATTATAGTAGAATTCATTCTCTCGTAAACTCTTCATGAATTATTATTTCATTGCGAATATTGATCTCGAAACTTGTTGTCTATTGTATTCTATCGATTTTTCCTGTTGAAGACTAACGATAATTTGTTGTATATTATCTTAGTCATAATATTCTTTTCTTGGGCTAGTTGAGCTCACCCTTTTCCTTGTTGTTCCATTTTTCTTCTCGGGAGGCGAGAATGTAGCGAAAGTCTTAGTCGGGGTATGGAATGAAGGTTCTAGAGAGAGTTGTTTAGTAGTCCTCACCATTTTTGTAAAATAATGAATCAATAATTATGATGGGGATTTATTTGCGTGTGGATATTGTCTGAAGACAATATTATATTTAAACTCACAAGATATATTGTCGTATTTCACACGACATTTGTATTATTGAAGTTGTAGTTGTTTTCTGTACCATGTATTTGGCGACTCGAGAATGGGTGTTGTGTATACCTATTTTGGGGGCGTCACGGTTGGTATCGAGCTTAGGGATATGATCTCTGGCGGAGATCGGGAATAGAACTAGGAGGGTAGAGACGGTAAATCCTTCGCTAGTGTGTCCTACCTAAGCTTATTTGTTAGTTGGTCGATTATATAGGATATTATGTGATATATTGATTTCCTTAATTAACCCTTATTTTATGATGATATTTAAGAATGTCGTTGAGAATATTAACGATGGAGTAAATGAGGCCGTGGAGATGCTGTACTCACCAACGAGGAGAGCGTCTAACAGTGGCAATGTTCCTCCCATGAACAACACCACTTGAGCGAGATGATGAGCGAGGGATGTTTAGAAGCTTTTTGCGATTCATGCAAAAATCGAGACGAGGAGAGACTCGTGTTCAAAATCTGAGGAGAAATGATAGCAATTCACGGTGGTCACGACCAAGCGATTGAAAGTTGGGACCACGAGTGCTGGGAAGCGGATCCGATTAAAGGCGAGGCGTGGGTCAAACAAATTACCAAGATATTCGATGTCTTGGGATGCGGAGGAACAGAAAGTTCCATTCGCCACCTTTTATGTTCCGTGGCGAGGCGATTCTTGGTGGGAATCGTGAAGCGTACCCATCCAAATTTGCACTCGGCATGTCATGGGAGACGTTTGAAGCAGTTCAATGACAAGTACTTCCCCGAAAGTATTAAATCGTATGAAGGAAGTGGAGTTTATTAGACTAGAAGCGAATAACATGGCGGTGTCCCGATCGAAAGCGAAGTTCGCGGAGTTATCGAGTTTGCACCTCATTTGGTGGAGAATGAGGAGCGTATGGCGCGGATGTTTCGACGAGTTTGAAACCCGACATACGTCGTCGATATCTCATTTCTCATAAATTTTCTCTCTATTCCGGATGTTGTCAGCGAGCTCGATTGTTAGAAGCGAGATAACGAGTACGTTCAACCGAGGACCATAACCAGGATCATCTGAAGATAGCGATCATCGAATAACGATAACCAAATGGAGAAAGAAGAATACGAACAAAAGCGGTAGTAACCACTCTGGTGGTAATCGTGGCCGTGAAAATAGAAGAAGCGAGTTGGGAGGAGATTTTAAAAGAGGAGATTCAACAACGACCATGTGAAGGCGTCGGCGCTATAGCAACTAGTTTTAAGGGAGGAGAACGACCACCGGTTAAGTATGTTACAAATCTTGGGAAAGAGGGACATATCATTGAACCGCCCTAGCAGTTTAAGGTATGCTATAGTTGTGGAAAGGAAGGACATATCGCTCGAGATTGTCAGAATTAAACCTAGTTTAGTGGGGACGGTGACTCAAAAGGATGTCCCGAGAAAAGTCAAAGTCAACGGTTCTTGGAAGAGCGTTTGTGTCGTGGCCGGTCAAAATGCAAGAACCCGAACGAAGTTAGCAGGTTAGTTAATTATAAATTCTTGCGAAGTATATACCTTACTAGATATCTGGGTTCTACCCATTCTTTTATCTCTCTCTTTGCTTGCGCTCAACGTTTGAACTTGACTCTGAAGAAATTAGACTTTGACCTATTTATGGAGAATCCGTTAGGAGAAACTTTCATTACATCATTGTTTAGAAATCTTGTTTGATTCAGTTGGCACTATCACATTACACATTAACCTTATTTCTATAGAGATATTTGCTTTTGATGTGATTTTAAGGTTAACTACTCATCATGCCAAATTGATTGCTTTTGTAAGGTTGTTAGTTTTCATATTCCTAAGCAACCTATTATTTGAATTCAAGCAATCAAACCATTGTAGTCAAACATTTTCATATCAAGCCATGAAGTCATTCGTTTATTACAGATGTCAAGTTTTCTTAGTCCATGTTATGGATTTGAATAAAGACACGTCAGATTTGAATAATATTCCTGTTGTTATTGATTTTTCCCGCGTATTTCTGAAGAATTTCTTGGCTTACTCCCAAAGCACGATATTAAATTTTGTATCGACTTTGAACCCGTTACAAAACTCATTTCTAAAATCTCATATCGAATGGCTCTATTGAACTTGAGGAGTTAAAAATTCACTATAAATTTGGTACTGAGCCTTTATCTTGTGACTTCCTTTGTGGAATTCACCTAAGCGAACTCTCTGTGGGGGCGTTATATTAGATGCGATAGTAAAGCGATAGGTGTCATTGTGACGTCTTATCCAAGATTGGGATATGAGTCACGATTGAGAGCAACCTAAGTCGATGTCGAAATCGTAGCTTTCTGAGGCTTAGTTGGTTATTATCGGAGATTCGTTGAAGGATATTCTCGAGTCGCTATTCCGTTAACTTAGTGACTCGAAAAGATACAAAATTATTATGGAGCGAGGAATGCGAGAAGATTTTCCAAGAGCTCGAGAGGCGATTCATTTAAGCACATATTCTAACCATACCATCTTGGAAAAGCGAGCGTGGTAGGTGACGCGTTGAGTAGAAGATCATATCTTGAGGAGCGAGTGCGATGATGTCAAGTATATCGCGTAGAGCCAACTTTAATAGAAAAAGTTAAGATTGCTCGAGCCACCGACTGGGTGATCGTATGAAGAAGAAAGTCTGAGAAGGAGTTATTAGGGCGAGAATTGATGAAGAAGGAATACTTGAGTCCACTCTAGACTTTGTGTTCCTAACGACTACGATTTGAAGTACAAGATTATGATGGAGGCACACAATCGCCATTTTACAATCCATCACAGGAGTACCAAAATGTATTATGATCTTCAACATACATTTTGGTGGAGCAATATGAGGAGAGAGATCGCGTAGTTTATCTCGATGTGTTTAACTTGCCAACGTGTAAAGGCGGAGCATCTTGTACCTAAGGGTCCGTTGCAACCACTTGAGATTTTGAAATGGAAGTGGGAACACATTACCCTGAATTTCATTACTAATCTTCCTGCGGTTTCTCAAGGCATCAATGCTATTTGGGTTATTGTTGATAGATTAACCAAGTCTGCTCATTTCTTACCGATACGAGAGACTTATTCCCTTGAACGTCTTTCTCGTATGTACGTAAATGAGATTATGAGATTGCATGGCATGCCAGTATCCATAGTTTTAGATCGTGACCCAAGATTCACTTCATGATTTTGGGTTAGTTTGTAGAAAGCTATGGGCACGAATTTACGATTCAGTTTGGCATACCATCCTCAAACGGATGGGCAATCAGAAAGGACTACTCAAACTCTTGAAGATATATTAAAACTATGTGTCCTAGATTTCAAAGGAAGTTGGGATAAGTACTTGCCATTGGTGGAATTCTCATACAACAATAGTTATTAAACAAATATAGGCATGGTTCCATTCAAGCATTATATGGACAAAATGTGTCGTTTCTCGAATATGTTGGGATGAGGTGGGTGAAGCAACATTGTTGGGACCCGAGTTAGTCGCGTATGACTAATGATTCGACAAAACGTATAAAAAGCGGCAAAGATCGACAAAAGAGTTATCTGAATCTTCATCGAAAGGGCGTGGAATTTAGTGTAGGGGATCATGTATTGTTGCGAGTTGCTCCATGGAAGGGAGTTACAAGATTTGGGAAGAGAGGAAAGCTCGATCCACGATTTATTGGTCCATTTCAAATTCTTGACCGGAAGTAGAAAATGTAGCCTATAGACTTGCGTTACCTCAAAGTATGTCTAAATGTTCATAATGTGTTTCACATATCTCATACTTAAATAAATATGTGAAAGACCCGAACCACGTTATTGAGTTAGAACCGGACGAGATAGCCAAGACTTAACGTGTGAGGAGGTACCTATCAAGATTTTGGATAGGAAGGAGCATGTCCCTACGCTGCAAAGGTTATACCACAAGTTAAAGTTTTGTGGAGGAATCATGCTATAGAGAAATGACACAGGGAATTGGAAACGAAAATGAAAGCGAGGTATCCTCACCTTTTCAAAACACCGAATACGTCGTTAATTTCGAGGACGAAATTTCATAAGGAGGGAGGTTGTAAGACCGAAATTTTTTAAATAAAAGGAATTTCCTTTATTTTGAAATAGTAAGGGTTGATTTGATTAATGTGGATAGTTAAGGGTTAAATCATGAAATATTTCAAAATTAGCAAGTGGTTATAAAATATTCATTATCGTTGGGAATATTAGTTTGGTCGTGGAATATTAAATGTGTCGGGGAATATTAAATGCGACAGTAGCGACCATGTGTGGGCCCATGTGAAAGCGATTGGATGAAGAAAACGACAAATATAAGTTATTTTTTAAATAACTTGGCGTAGTTATTACCCTTTGTTGGAATACCGGTGGTTAAAACACACTATTACGCGTTGTTGAGCGATGAAGACGCGGTATTGCACCAATTATTGATTCTTACGTGAAGGCACTTTTCAATAATGGTTACGATAATTCTTTATTCGATATTTTATTGAGTTAATAATTCTTTGCGTTGATATTTTATATTCTTTGTTGTTTCAATAATTGTCATTACGGTATCTTTCATTATCGAAGCAATAATTCATATTATCCGAATAATATTATTAGATAACATTATTGGCAATGTCTAGAAAGTTACATCTAAGGAGAGGTTTGAGTCATCTAATTGCGGCGCCAAAGATGAAGAAATTCTTATTGGAAAGCCCCTCTTTCTGGAGGCTGCACAGTTGTCGATATTGTGATTACGTAATATTATTTGTGAATAATTAATTATTGATTTATATGATGAGGAAAATATTGATTTTATGTGGATATAGATGGAGAAAATTTTTAAAATGACAATTGTTGAAAATTAATATTTTATCTTTTACGATAAAATAATTCATTTAAATATATTATTTTAATAATATATTAACGGTGATATTTTTTACAATGAATGTGGGATATATGAGTATATGAGGAGGAAGAGTATTTTTGTGGCATTAAATGTTTAACACATGTTTTGTGTGTTGGTGGACACAATTATTGGCCAGAAATTTGATTATAACTTTAAAATCTCCCGTTTGTGGATTTCGGTTAGATTTTTGTTTGGAATTTGGAAAAACTTTCTTCTGCAAAGTTGTAGAGAATTGAATTTCCTATAAAAACTCGCAAGATTCGAATTTTTTTGATGAAAGGGCTATTTATTATGAATTATTGAAGTTAGAAGTCTCAAAATAATTGATTTTGGGAGTTTAAATTATTTTTGTTAAGAAAAACGTTTTTGTATTTTTTGGACATCATTAACATGTGTGGCTGGTGTTTTGACCAAAAGGTGGGCTAAGGAAAATTTGTATAATTATATTAATATTATATTAAATTTTACGCTTTGGTGTTCTAAGCGTTTTCCTATAAATAGGGTCTTAGGTTAGAATTGAAAATCACACGAAACTGAAGTTTTCTCTATTTCTCTCTCGATATTTTGAGCGTATTCTTGTGAGTATTTTGAGTATACTTTGAGTATTGCTAGACGGTTGCAAGTTCCTTTAGCACTATACCCTGTATTCTAGTAAATCTTGATCTTTCGAGGTAAGGGATATTATTTTTTTCAGTAATGATATTATTTCTTCAATATCGTTATCTTGAAATGTTGATCTGAAGTTTTTATCAAATTTGGAACTTTTTCATGTCAGGTTACTATTCATGGGTTACTATTCACGAGTTACTTATTCATGAAGTTACTATTCACGATTCTTATTCATGAGTTACTTATTCACGAGTTACTATTCACGAGTACTATTCATGAAGCGTGAAGATGTTTTTTGTGGAATTTCTATCTTTTGGTGTTTGAGTTACTATTCACGATATCGACCTATTCACGTATCTGATCTATTCATAGAAAAATAAAATTTCTTCTTTTAAATCTAAAAACATCTATTACGGATACTAACTTTCGATTGTATCCATGTTTTGATCATTCTTGAATTTTACACCACTATGATTATTTTTGAGGTATTTTGGGACGTGGATAAAACCAAGTACGAATCCTTAATCCTTAATCCTTGTCATTTTGTTTCACCGGATTCGTTTCTTTAAAAATATTTTTTCATCATCCTCGATCTTAAATGATGAAATTATTGAATATCTTTGGCACGTAGTCTGAAGATGAATGATTTCTGAAGAATATCTTTGGCTGTGAGTGCAAAGATGAACATGTGTTTAAATGAACATGACCGATTGATGAATATCTTTGGCTGTAGTGCAAAGATGAGCAGTGTTGAGATGAACATGACCGATTGATGAATATCTTTGGCACAGTAGTGCAAAGGTGAATATTTGATTTGAGATGAATATTGATTGATGTTCTGAGGGATAAAATATTGATGATGGATTTATTAAATTCATAGATTATAGTAGAATTCATTCTCTACGTAACTCTTCTATGAATTATTATTTCATTGCGAATATTGATCTGAAACTTGTTGTCTATTGTATTCTATCGATTTTCCCTGTTGAAGACTAACGATAATTTGTTGTATATTATCTTAGTCATAATATTCTTCTTTGGGCTAGTTGAGCTCACCCTTTTCCTTGTTGTTCCATTTTTCTTCTCGGGGAGGCGAGAATGTAGCGAGTCTTAGTCGGGGTATGGAATGAAGGTTCTAGAGAGAGTTGTTTAGTAGTCCTCACCATTTTTGTAAAATAATGAATCAATAATTATGATGGGGATTTATTTGCGTGTGGATATTGTCTAGAAGACAATATTATATTTAAACTCATGATTATATATTATCAGTATTTCACACGACATTTGTATTATTGAAGTTGTAGTTGTTTCTGTACCATGTATTTGGCGACTCAGAATGGGTGTTGTGTATACCTATTTTGGGGGCGTCACATGAAGGTTCCCAAATCATCGCAATTTACTTGACGAGAAGTTAATCCGGTCTTTCAACTGGAGCGAATTTGGGTGGTACCTTTCCTGAGCCTCGTTGGAATTAGTCTCCCTGCGAGTTCTGTAATCAAACATCGACATGATAGCCTACTGGTGAAGAGACCACACAATATATATTCACAAACATCGCGTCTCACCGTATGGAAATGATGACATATGCAAATCACTAATATCACACGCAGATTGTAAGACCCCAACTTTTATGAATAAAGATGAATTTTCTATAAATATCATTTTTGAATATTAAAGAGTGAATTTGATATAATGTTATAGTTGTAGGTAATATTTATAAATTTTGCAAAGTACGCAAGTTGTTATATTATATTCGATTGGTCGGGGAATATTCGTTTTAACAGTGAATATTCGTACGACGGCATAATCATTAGTGAACCCCACAACGGAATTATTGTCGGAATGAGAAAACGACAGAAATATCTTTTTATAAAAATAACGGCGGAAGTTTTACCATTAACTGTTGGAATACCAGGTAGTAAAAGTACAGTAATACGCGTGGTTGCATAGTAGCACACATCATTGATTATTGATGCTTACGTGAGAAGTCACTCAGTTTTACTCAATTATTGCTACAGTAATTGTTGCATAGTATCTCACGTTATGTGATTCAATTATTGTCAATATTTTATATATTATTAAATCAATAATAGAGATGACAAGTTATTCTAATTATTATATGTATAATTAACAATGTCTAGAAAGTTCTGTCGAGAAAAGGGGTTTGGTCACCTAATTGCGCGCCAATAGTGAGAAATCTTTATTGAAAAGTCCCCTCTTTCTTGGGAACGATCTGGTTGTTAATATTGCGAGTTATAATAATATGAATAAAAGTTGTTAAAAATATTGAAGGGATTTTTATGAATTATTTGTTATAAATTTTGCTTATTTTATGGACCCCCATTTACCCATTTTTCAAAATAATCGGTAAAAAATTATTTAATATAATAAATGTCGGGCCACATGTGGGGACCACGGGTGGAAGAAAAACTGGAAATGGGGGGGGGGGTGGAATTTACGTATAAGGAAGGTAAGTTATATATATATATATATAATTATAACCTTTGCCTTACGGCAAAGGTATCCCCCTCCCATTAATTTCAATGTATATATATATATATATATAATAAGTTTTGTTTTATATATATATATATATATATATATATATATTTATATTTTATAAGTTTTTGTTTTATTTGATTATAAATAGAATATATTATATTTTATTTAAAGTTTTTGTTTTATTAGAATATTTTATTGCACAATAATGAATAGTAAAATCAAATATTCAGAAAATTTCAGACGAACGTCGACCTTGATTTTTCTGTACTGTGCAGTCCGTGAAAAAAATTTCAAATAGTATCCTTTCTATTCTCCTATAAATAGGATGCTTAGTTAGAATTGAAAATAACACCAGAATCAGAGAATTCTTCTTTTATAATATCGAACATATTTCTTTCGAGTTTTAGAAAGCTTTGAGTTTAGAAAATAGTGAAAGTTTTCTTCAAGAATATCCCCGCTCTACCAGTTGGAATACTTTTCTTTTTAAGGGAAGGGATATTATTTTTGTTCAGTATTCGTATAAAATAATATTTTCTTCCACACTCTGTAGTATGTAAGTAATATTATTTCGTTTCAGATTTCGAATTCTATACTCATTTTTGTTAAGTTTTGGCTTCTATACTCCATGAAATTAGTAGAATATCCTTGATATTTGCGCTTCATCCAGTATCTTTTCATGGAAATATTTGTGACGCCCCCAAAATAGGTATACATCACCCATCTTAAGTCGCCAAATACATGGTACAAAATTCAAATACAACTTAATTATACAATTATCGTGTAAAATACGACAAAACATAAGCTGAGAGTTTTAATACGAATATTGTCTTCTAGACAGTATTCAAACTCAAATGGAGTCTTTATTACATTTATTATCATACTATTTCACTGAATAGTGAGGACTACTAATGTAAACATCTGGACCGTCACTCCGTTTCCCGACTAGTCCCAGCTATATTCTCATTTCTTGAAGAGAACAATGAAAACAAAGGGTGAGCTCAACTAGCCCAGTAAGAAATATTATGACTAAGATAATGCAGAATAAATTATCGTTAGCCTTCAACAGATGTTAAACCGATAAAATATAATAAACATCAAGTTTAATCGCAATGAACAAGCAATCCATTAGAAGAGTCAAGTAGAGCATGATATCTACTATCTTCTATGATTTAAAAAGTTTATCATCAATTTTATTGCTGAGACTCAACTTAATAAATAAACCACATCATCGAATCATCCCTGCACTATAGGCCACAGATATTCATGTTGTCATCAATGGTCATGATTATACCGAATAATCCCTGGTCATAATCATACCAACAACTGTCCATCAATGCACTACAGGCAAATGAGGATTTTTTTTACCACATCATTTGTAACATTATGGGTTATGATTATACCGAATAATCCCTGGTCATAATCATACTAATCAATAGTACATCTATGCACGTAAGCCACAGATGACTTTTATTACAATATAAGTATGGGGATGATGACAATGATATAAGAATTCAATTAAAAGAAAGCAAAGGAAATTTTTTTGAAGATTTATAATTTAATTTATCCAGAATTTAATAATGTCCAAATTGTCAACATGATACTGCTTTGTGGAGTAAAATTCAAGAATAATTGTATCAAAAAATGATTTGGACAACAAAGAAATCAATTTTTGTCATGAATAATTCCCCGGGTGAATAGTACCTGAGTGAATAGTACTTCAGGAATATTACCCAGTGAATAGTACTTCAGGAATAGTATCCAATGAATAGTACTTTGTGAATAGTACACGTGAATAGTACTTTGTGAATAGACCCCATGAATAGTACTTTGTGAATAGTACCGTAAAATAAATAGTACTCATGGACAGTACTCCAGCATGAAAAGCTTAAAATTTTAACAAGATTGTGCAGAAAATATCCTTGCGAAATGATACTAGATGAATCGCAAATGTCAAGGATATTTTACTAATTTCACGGAGTATAGAAGCAATACTTTAACAAAATGAGGGTATAATCAGGAATACGAGACGAAATAATATTACTCACATACTACAGAGTATGGAAGAGAATATTATTCCTTATGAATACTGGAAAAAAAAATATCCCTTACCTCAGAAGAAGACTGGTTACTGGAATAGTGATGTAGCAGACTTCTCTTCTACTTTATCTCTAAAGCTTCTCTCTCTATAGCTTCTCTTTCTATAATTTTTGTTGTGAGTCTTAGTGAATTGGTGAGAATGAAAGAAGAATGAGCTTTTATTTATAGAAAAACATAGTTTCAATAATTGTACGTTTTGGGGCTCGAAATATTATAGTATAATACCTTTATCTTTTCTTTCATTTTTAATTTACTCCTGCAAGTATTATCGAACTTGCACCACCTACCCTAATATTACATCTTGTGAATCAATAGTACAATCATGTGAATCAATAGTACAATCATGTGAAAAAAATAAATACAATATAGTACATTCATCTATACCTACATTTTTAATTTAGTCATGTAAGTATTATCAATCTTCCACCACCTCCCCTAATAGTACATGCATGTGAATCAATAGTACACACATGTGAATAAATAGTTATAAGCATGTGAATTAATAGCAATTAATTACTGATTTATCCGATTAATTGCCCGATTGGTCAATATAACCTCCAGGCATCCATTATTATCGAAATAGATGTCGATTTCCACTAACACTAATAATTCCAACAAAATGAAAATATCAATTTCATCTTTAATCAACACGAACTTATTCATCATTAATATTATAACTCACAATATTTAACAACCAGATCATTCCCAGGAAAGAGGGGGCTTTCCGATAAGGATTTCTCCCTATTGGCGCGCAATTAGGTGACCAAACCTCTCATTGACAGAACTTTCTAGATATTGTCAATATTACAAATAATAATATAAATAACTTCGTCGTCTCAATTATTGATTTAATAATATAAAATATTATGCAGATGATACTGTGACAATAATTAAATCAATAATATGAAAGATATTGTGCATCAATTACTGTAGCAATAATTGAGTATAACTGAGTGACTTCTCACGTAAGCATCAATAATCAATACCGTGTGCTATTATGCAACCACGCATATTATTGTACTTTTACCACCGGGTAGTTCAATAGTTTAACGGTAAAACTTTCGCCGTTATTTTTATAAAAAGATAATTATGTCGTTTTCTAAGTACGATAATACTTTTGTTGTGGGGTCCACCAATGATTGTGCCGTCGTAGGAATATTCCCTGTTAAAATGAATATTCCCCGACCAATCGAATATTATATAACCACTTCCTTACTTTGCAAAATTTTTAAATATTACCCACAACTATAACATTATATCAAATCCACACCATAATATTCAAAAATATATTTCGAGAAAAATTAATCTTTATTCATAAAAGTTGGGGATCTTACAATATTATTCTGAGCATTCTTGATAAGTTTTAACTTTTTAATGTCGGGGTACTATTCACGGGGTTACTATTCCCGAAGTTACTATTCACGGGAACTATTCACTCAGTTACTATTCACCCGAGGTACTATTCATGACAAAAAAAATTGATTTCTTTTTGGTCCAAATTATTTTTGATACAATATTATTCTTGAATTTTACTCCACAAAGTAGTATCATGTTGACAATTTGGACATTATTGAATTCTGGATAAATTAAATTATAAATCTTTAAAAATTTATCCTTTGCTTTCTTTTAATTGAATTCTTATATCATTGTCATCATCCTCATGCTTATATTATGGTGAAAGTCATCCGTGGCCCGTAGTGCATGGATGGACTTGGTATGATTATGACCAGGGATTATTCAGTATAATCATGACCGTAATGTTACAAATGATGTGGTAAAAGTCCTTATTGGCCCGTAGTGCATTGATGAACAGTTGTTGGCCTGATCATGACCATTGATGAAAACACGGATATCCTTGGCCGCAGTGCATGGATAATTTGTGGTCATGATACTAATGAATATCCTTGGCCGTAGTGCAGGGATGATTCGATGATGTGGATTATTTATTAAGCTGGGTCTCAGCGATAAAACTGTTGATAAACTTTTTAAGTCATAGAAGATAGTAGATTTCATGTTCTACTTGACTCTTCTAATGGATTGCTTATTCCGCTGCAGTTAAACTTGATGTTTATTATATTTTATCAGTTTAACACTGTTGAAGGCTGACGATAATTTATTCTGCATTATCTTAGTCATAATAATTCTTATTTGGCTAGTTGAGCTCACCCTTTGCTTTCATTGTTCTCTTCAGGAAATGAGAATATAGTTGAGACTAGTCGCGGAACAAAGTGACGGTCCAGATGGTAACATTAGTAGTCCTCACTATTCTGTGAAATAATGTGAAAATAAATGTAATGAGGACTTATTTTGAGTTTGAGTACTGTCTAGAAGACAATATTTATATTAAAACTCACAGCTCATTTTTGTATAATTAAGTTTGTATTTGTATTCAGTACCATGTATTTGGCGACTTAGAATGGGTGATGTATACCTATTTTGGGGGCGTCACACAGATATGGTGCGAAGCACTAAGTACAGTAAGTAAACGCATTAGTACACATTCATTCAAATGTAAATGTAACATCCACACACAAACATATAAAATATTTGAAAAGTTTATAAATAGCGGCTTAAGCCCTCTTACTGGAGTCCCCAGCAGAGTCGCCACCTGTCGACATCGGGATTTTTATTTGTCCCTTTTCTGTTCTTGTCTTTTGGTGTTCTCATGTTAGGTGAGATTTGTTTGAAAAAATAAGTTGTGAAAAGGTCCGTCGACGAGCGGACTATAAGAGTCGCCAGTTGGTTTTTTAAATGGTTGTACCAACATAATCGAGAAAATATTTGCACATTGACCTAGTGATGTGACACTGCTTAACGGGTCTGTGAAACCAAGATTCGTTAGGGTCCGGAGACTTGGTTATGCAGAGGGAAGGTGTTAGGCACCCCCCGACATCCATGTTGCCATGGTGACTGCCACTTTTTAATTAAACTGTTATATGAATGTGTGTGTATGGATCAACGTGCAATTATTTGGAAGTAGTGCTATGCATCGTTCACACCTATATAAAAAGGGTTTGAATTTCTGTATAAAAATTCAGTTTTAACAAGATATAGCAGTGATGTTTTGTAAAAAGAGGTTTTCAAACCCTTGTGCTCAATAGTAATTGAGGCCTTTGATACTTCCATTTTATTATGTGTTTGGCTTGATTGCTTTTATTTTTGAGATGCGAAGAACCTTCGAGAAAATAATATACATAGCAGTGCCGAACTCCTTGTGGGAATGAGAGCCATCTAAGGAAATTCAAACACCATAAATAATTTACAAGTCGTGTACAGCTGAAAATGTCCATCACGGGAACCGAATATAGATTCAGTAGACTGAATCTGTGATCACATAATTCCTAGGCTCTCATGATGTAGCAATTTGTATGAAAGTTGTAAACAGTTATATATATATAAGCAATATATATATATATATATAATCAACCACTGCGAAACACCTCCATGGGGGATTAAAAAATGAAAATAAAGCAGTAAAAAAATACAATCAACCACCACGAAACACCTCCATGGGGGATTGAGAAAATGTAAATAAAGCAATAAAAACCAATCAACCACCACGAAGCATGTAAAACCCTAACTTTTATGAATAAAGATTAATTTTTCTCGAAATATATTTTTAAATATTATGGCGTGGATGTGATATAATGCTATAGTTGTGGGTATTATTTACAAATTTTGCAAAATAAGCAAGTGGTTACATAATATTCGATTGGTCGGGGAATATTCATTTTAACAGGGAATATTCGTACAACGGCACAATCATTGGTGAACCCCACAACGAAAGTATTGTCGTAGTGAGAAAACGACAAAATTATCTTTTTATAAAAATAACGGCGAAAGTTTTACCGTTAAACTATTGAACTACCCGGTGGTAAAAGTACAATAATATGCGTGGTTGCATAATAGCACACGGTATTGATTATTGATGCTTACGTGAGAAGTCACTCAGTTATACTCAATTATTATTATAGTAATTGCTGCATAATATCTTTCATATTATTGATTCAATAATTGTCACAGTATCATCTGCATAATATTTTATATTATTAAATCAATAATTGAGATGACAAAGTTATTCATATTATTATTTGCAATATTGACAATGTCTAGAAGTTCTGTCAAGGAGAGGTTTGGTCACTTAATTGTGCGACAATAAGGAGAAATCCTTATCGGAAAGCCCCCTCTTTCCTGGGAACGACCTGGTTGTTAAATATTATGAGTTATAATATTAATAATGAATAAGTTCGTGTTGATTAAAGATGAAATTGATAGCTCTATTGTGTTGGGATTATTAGTGTTAGTAGAAATTGACATCTATTTCGATAATAATAGATATCTGGAGGTTATATTGACCAATCAGGTAATTAATCGGATAAATGAGCAATTAATTGCTATTAATTCACATGCTCATAACTATTGATTCACATGCATGTACTATTAGGGGAGATGGTGCAAGATTGATAATACTTGCATGACTAAATTAAAAATAGAAGTATAGATGAAGGTACTATACTGTAATTATTTTTTTACATGATTGTACTATTGATTCACATGATTGTACTATTGATTCACAAGATGTACTATTAGGGGAGGTGGTGCAAGTTTGATAATACTTGCAGGTCTAAATTAAAAATGAAAAAAAGATGAAGGTATTATACTGTAATATTTCGATTCCCAAAACATGCAATTATCGAAACTATATTTTCCTATAAATAGAAGCTTATTATTCTTTCATTCTCACCAATTCACTAAGACTCACAAGAGCATTTATAGAGAGAGAAGCTTTAGAGAGAAAGAAGAAGAGAAGTCTGTTACCTCGCTATTCTAATAACCAGTCTTCTTCTGAGGTAAGGGATATTATTTTGTTCATTATTCATAGAAATAATATTTCCTTCCGTACTCTGTAGTATGTGAGTAATATTTTTTCGTCTTGTATTCCTGATTATACCATCATTCGATTAAAGTATTTATTCTATATTCTGTGAAATTAATAAAATATCCTTGAAATTTGCGCTTCATCTAGTATCGCTTCACAAGCATATTTTCTGCACATTTTTGTTAAATTTTAAGTTTTTCATGGCGAAGTACTGTCCATGAGTACTATTTATTTATACGGTACTATTCACAAAAGTACTATTCACAAGTACTATTCACAAAGTACTAGTCATGGAGTACTATTCCCAAAATACTATTCATGGGATACTATTCACTTGGGTACTATTCACCCGGAGTACTATTCATAACAAAAATTGATTTCTTTTTGGTCCAAATCATTTTTGATACATTATCATTCTTGAATTTTACTCCATAAAGCAGTATCATGTTGATAATTTGGACAATATTGAATTCTGGATAAATTAAATTATAAATCTTTAAAAATTTATCCTTGAACTTGTTTAATTGAATTCTTATATCATTGTCATCATCCTCATGTTTATATTATGTTGAAAGTCATCCGTGGCCTGTAGTGCATAGATGGACTTCGTATGATTATGACTAGGGATTATTCGGTATAATCATGACCGTAATGTTATAAATGATGTGGTAAAAGTCCTCATTGGCCCATAGTGCATTGATGGATAGTTGTTGGCATGATCATGACCATTGATGAATACATGAATATCCTTGGGCCGTAGTGCATGGATAATTTGTGGTCGTGATACTAAAGAATATCCTTGGCCGTAGTACAAGGGTGATTCGATGATGTGGATTATTTATTAAGCTGAGTCTCAGCGATAAAAGTGATGAAAAATCTTTTAAATCATATAAGATAGTAGATTTTATGCTCTACTTGACTCTTCTTGTGACGCCCCCAAAATAGGTATACATCACCCATCTTGAGTCGCCAAATACATGGTACAAAATCAAATACAAACTTAAGTATACAACTGTCGTGTAGAATACGACAAGATATAAGTTGGGAGTTTAAACAAGAATATTGCCTTCTAGAAAATATACAAACTCAATTTCAATATTATTACAATTATTATCACACTATTTCACAGAATAGTGAGGACTACTAAAGTCATTTATCCTGGACCATCACTATAGTACCCGACTCGTCCCAGCTACGTTCTCATTTCCTGAAAAGAACAGTGAAAGAAAGAGTGAGCTCAACTAGCCCAGTAAGAAATATTATGACTAAGAAAATACAGAATAATTTATCGTTAGCCTTCAACAGTGTTAAATTGATAAAATATAACAAACATCAAGTTTAACTACAGCGGAACAAACAATCCATTAGAAGAGTCAAGTAGAGAATAAAATCTACTATCTTCTATGATTTAAAAGGTTTTTCATCACTTTTATCGCTGAGACTCAACTTAATAAATAATCCACATCATCCTCGCAGACTACTGACGAAAGATATTCATTAGTATCACGACCACAAATTATCCATGCACTACAGGCCAAGGATATTCGTGTATTCATCAATGGCCATGATCATGCCATAAAACAATTCATCTTTGCACCCTTGGCCGAAGAGAATCCATAGCCATAATCATACCAAAAATTGTCCATCAATGCACTACGGGCCAATAAGGACTTTTTCCACATCATTTGTAACATTACGGTCATGATTATACTGAATAATCCCTAGTCATAATCATACCAAGTCCATCTATGCACTACAGGCCACAGATGACTTTCAACATAATATAAGCATGAGGATGATGACAATTTAATAAAACAAGTTCAAGAATAAATTTTAAAGATTTATAAATTAATTTATCCAGGAACCAATAACGTCCAAATTGTCAACATGATACTACTTTGTGCAGTAAAATTCAAGAATGCTCAGAAGAATATTTACATGAAAAGATACTGGATGAAGCGCAAATATCCAGGATATTCTACTAATTTCATGGAGTATAGAAGCCAAAACTTTAACCAACTGAGTATAATAGAATATATGAAACCGCAAATGGATTTTTGTCCGCCATGCGGTAATCCACTTAGACAGACCATTTCCACAATTTAAAAAGGAATGAATACAAAGGATCATTCACCATGCATGTGATAATCCACATAAACAGGTTATTCCAACAGAATAATAAAGAATGGAATAACGTAAGAAATCACCATGCATGCGATGAGATCGCATGCATGAGGTTATTCCAATGAATAATAAAGAATGGAACCAGTCATGCATAATCCGCATGCATGTGAGATGTTCCAATGAATAATAAAGAACGAAACGAGTCATGCGTAAACCGCATGCATGGATGTTCCAACAAAATAATAAAGAACGGAACCGGTCATATGCGTAATCCGCATGCATGTGATGATGTTCAACATAATTATTAAGAACGGAACCGGTCATGCGTAAACGCGCATGTGATGTTCCAACAAGAATAATAAACAATGGAATAATGAAGAATTTCACCATGTATGCGATGCTTGACATGAGTTATTCCAACATAATGATAAAGAATGGAATAATAGAAGTTCTCTTCATGAAGACGAAAAAAATAATACCCCTTACGAGTACAACAAATAATATCCCTTGCCTTAGAAGAAACTGGATATAGGAGTAGTGAAGTAGCAGAATACTTTTCTTCTTTCTCTCTATAGTTTCTCTCTCTAGAGTTTTAGTGAATTCGTAAGAAATAATGAAGAAATGAACTTCTATTTATAGGAGAATAGACTAAATAGTAACTAATTCATGAACGGTCCAGATTGATTTACTTTTAAACGGACGGTCCATATTGATTTACTATGCAGTATTAATAAAATATTCTAATAAAATAAAATCTTTTAAATAAAATATAATATATTCTATTTATAATATAATAAAACGAATAACTTTATAAAAGTATTACATTTTATATAAAAAGATTTTACTATACAACCACTATCACAGAACTTGTCTGAAATACTATGCATAATAGAATATTATATATTCTATTTATAGTCTAATAAAACAAATAACTTTACAAAAGTATTCTGTTTTATATAAAAAGATTTTACTATGCAAACACTATGCAAACACTATGCATAATAGAATATCATATATTCTATTTATAGTCTAATAAAACAAATAACTTTATAAAAGTATTCTGTTTTATATAAAAAGTATTCTGTATTAAGGTCAGTTTGGTCAGATGACGACATGTTTGACTACAAGCTTGCAGCCTTTTTGGATTTTGACCGGGTAGTAGGTCCGATTGGTTCCCTACAAAAGACTTGCATAGTTTAGTCTTTAGGGAATGTGTATAATAACATGCTATGTGATGTGCCCATTTTAGGAATTTTATCCTGCACAAACGGATGTCAGCTATTTGTAGCATGTTAATTAAAATATGTATGTGTACAAATTTCTTCATATTTCTCATTACATGGAGATAGATATGGAATGAAATTACAAGTAATTTGAAATGAGAGCATGAAGAGACTTTCCTCCATTTTGGGTTTATCAGAGGCTGACCTATCTTAGGTTACTCTCGCGGCTTTTTGGCATGAATGTTCCCAAATCATCGAAATCTACTTGACGGGAAGTTAATCCGGTCTTTCAACTGGAGCGAATGTAATAACACGATATTTTCTATATAAATAAATAAGAAATTTTGCATATTAATTTATTTTTTTATTTAAAGATGAGAATATGTGTCAAGTAATGTGTATGTATATATGTGATTAATAAAATTATTTATTTCATGAATAATTTCAAACAATTTTATTTTAGAAATATTGATCATTATAAAGTATATACTTATAATAAGTAATTTTATAGTTGAAATGTCTTTATTATTTATTTTCTATGAAAATATGATTTTTATATTATTTAAATAATATATGAAATGATTATTGGAATTATTATAATTACTATTTTATTATATGAATTTTAGTTCAGAGTTTTAAGTTAATTATTTTAACTTAATTAATAATGTTATATATGAAAGATAAACCAGATATGGAATCCAAACTCTAAATTTGGGTATTGATCAAGGGATGAGAATAATAATATAATATTAATTATATTTTAATTTTTCAGTGCTATAAATATGTACTGTAAATGCGTAGTCTGATAATGGTGGGCCAAATATGGTAAATTAGGTCATAACCCTCATATCGTATTATTAAACCCTAATTGTTAAACTCGGTTATGAGTTTAAGACTGAGCAGTAATTGTTTTATATGAATTTTACTGTGTATTATATAATTTCTGTAATTAAGAGAAACCCTAATTATTTATTTAAAAACCCTAATTACAAATTTTAGAAACCCTAATTATTATTTTTGTGAATTATAAAACCCTAATTGTTAATTTGGTAACCTAATGATGTTAAGGAACCCTAATTATTTAAACCCTAATTTTCTATTAAAAACTCTAATTTCTATTAAAAACCCTAATTTAATTAGTGTGTTTAAAATTAAAATTTTATTACACTTTAATTTTTAATTGTCCAAATCCTATAAATTATTTGGGAAACTTTAAGATGTAAAATCTAGTGATTAAACCCTAGATTCAATAACATTGGACAAGAATACCCTTGAAATTTAAAATAATTACCAAAGTGCCCTTTTGTCCCATATGTTGAATTATTGTTAGACAAGATCTAGCAAAAATCGCCACCACCCCCTAGACCTACCTATGAGCCTATAATCTATAAAGACATCACATGATCAGCCATCCCATACATGCATACATGATTTGCTAGATTTAAGAAAGAAAAAGTGCTCATTTTTTGCCTAAACTATTCACAAGAACTTAGCCATTCTCTCTCAAGCTCAAACCCACGAAATTCCCTTGTTAGATCAGTCCATGATCAAGCCCCACGATTACCAGTAGCAGATCAGAAGAACAAAATCAGAATCAAAGCTTAGAAAGGTACAAAAACCTAAGCCTCAAATCATCCAAAAATTATGTGTTAGATGTTATGATTTAATGTTAGAATATGTTTATTATAGTGTCTTATGATGATCTGGGTTGCTAGATGTTAGATCCATAACATTTAGAAGCTCAGATTTGAAGATCTACAAAATCTGGAAAAATTGTGTTCAGTGGTCTGACAATGAATGTCAGTGGCCATAGATCCTTTCTAGATTATGTTTTGTGTTGTTTGTAAGCTGTTATTGGTAGCCTGAAATGTTGTCTTTAATCTAAAAAAATAATAGAGGTCATTTAATGTACAGATTGGTAGTTATTCACAGTCAAATACCGTTGACCGGCAATGACCGGGACTGTGACGCCCCCAAAATAGGTATACATCACCCATTCTGAGTTGTCAATACATGGTACAGAAACAACTACAACTTTATTATTACAACAAGAAAAGCTGTGAGTTTAAATACAAATATTATCTTCTAGACAATATCTATACTCAAATAAATCCTCATCACATTTATTGATACATTATTTTACAAAATGGTGAGGACTACTAAACAACTCTCTCTAGAACCTTCATTCCATACCCCCCACTAAGTACTCGCTATATTCTCGCCTCCACGAGAAAAATGGAACAAAAGGAAAAGGGTGAGCTCAACTAGCTCAAGAAAGAATATTATAACTAAGAAAATATACAACAAATTACCGTTAGTCTTCAACAGGGAAAAATCTAATAGAATACAATAGACAACAAATTTTAAATCAATATTCGCAGCGGAAATAATAATTCATTAGAAGAGTTAAGTAGAGAATGCAAACTACTATCTTCCATGTATGAATTTAAAAGTTCATCGTCTATCTTTTATCCCTGTAACATCAATCAATATATATCTAGAATCACATATTCATCTTTGCACTACAGGCCAAAGATATTCATCAGTTGGTCATGTTCATCTAAACACCTGTTCATCTTTGCACTACTGCCGCCGAGATATTCTTCAGAAATCATTCATCTTTGCACTCACGTGCCAAAGATATTCCATAATATCATCATTTAAGACCAAGATGATAAAAATATTTTTAAAGAAACGAATCCAAAGAAACAAAATGACAAGGATTAAGGATTAAGGATTCGTACTTTGTTTTATTCACGTCCAAAAATACCTCAAAAATAATCGCAGTGGTGTAAAATTCAAGAATGATCAAAACATGGATACAATCAAAGCTAGTATCCGAGAATAGATATTTTGACGAAAAGAAAATTTTTCATTTTATGATGAATAGTGCCGGTATCGTGAATAGTCCGATGATATCGTGAATAAGAATTTCGACACCAAAAGTTCTAAATTTGATAAAAACTTCAGATCAATACTTCGGCATAATGATATTGAAGAAATAATGATATTGTTCATCTCAACACTTGTTCATCTTTGCACTACGGCCAAAGATATTCATCAAGAAATCATTCATCTTTGCACTACAGGCCAAAGATATTCAGTTATATCATCATTTAGGACTAAGGATGATGAAAAATATTTTAAAGAAAACGAATCCAGTGAAACAAAAGAATAAATATTAAGGATTCGTATTTCAGCTATTCCATGTCCAAAAATACCTCATGAATAATCATAGTGGAGTAAAATTCAAGAATGATCAAAACATGGATACAATCAAAGCTAGTATCCATAATAGATATTTTGGACAAAAAGAAGAAATTTCATTTTTCGGTGAATAGTGCCGTATTCATGAATAGTCAGATATCGTGAATAGTGTCGTATACGTGAATAGTAACTCCGACACCAAAAGATAGAAATTTCACAAAAAATATATTCACGCTTCGTGAATAGTACTCGTGAATAGTAACTCGTGAATAGTAACTCATGAATAGTAACTCGTGAATAGTAACTCATGAATAGTAACCCCGACATGAAAAAGTTCCAAATTTGATAAAAATTTCCAACCAATATTTCGGCATAATGATATTGAAGAAATAATATCATTTGAGAAGAAAATAACATCCCTTACCTCGAAAGATCAGTACTTCTAGCTGAAACACCGGATATAGGCTATGACTTGAACTTCCACCGAATAGCAATACCCTAATTATACTCAAAATACTCACAAGAATACGCTCGATAATATAGAGAGAGAAAACTTCAATTTCTGGTGTGATTTTCAATTCTAACCTAAGCACCCTATTTATAGGAAATTGCTTAGAACACTAAAAGCGTAAAATTTAATATAATATTAATATATTATATATAAATTCCTACGCACACAATCTATGATCTGAATTCAGCCATGCTTGACAACAAATAAGTCTACCAAACAAATCAAAAACGTTTTTATTATTTAAAATAATTAAAACTTCCAAAAATCAATTATTCAGAATTTCGAACATCAATAATTCATAATAAATAGCCCTTTTATCGAAAAATTCGAATCTCATGAGTTTTTATAGGAAATTCAATTCTCTACAACTTTGCAAAAGAAAGTTTTTCCAAATTCCAAATGTAAATTGACCAAATCCACAAACGCAAGCGATTTTACAGTTATAATCAAATTTCAAATAATAAATGGGGTCCAATTTACATGTTTAACATGTTTTAAATATTTATTGCAACAAAAATACTCTTCCTCCTCGTATACTCATATATCCCACACTTCGTTGTAAAAATATCACCATTATTATATTATTAAAATATAATAATACATTATCTTATCGAAAAAAGATAAAATTTTAATTTTCAACAATTGTCACATTAAAATTTTTCTCCATCTATATCCACATAAAATCAATATTTTCCTCATCATATGAATCAATAATTAATTATTCACAAATAATATTACGTAATCACAATATTGACAACGGTGATACGGTTCCCGGAAAGAGGGGCTTTCAATAAGAATTTCTCCTCATCTTGGCAAGTAAATTAGGTGACCAAACCTCTCCTTAGATGTAACTTTCTAGACATCGACAATAATGTTATCTAATAATATTATTCGAGATAATATGAATTATTGCTTCGATAATGAAAAATATTGTGTAATGACAATTATTAAAACAACAAAGAATATAAAATATCAACGCAAAGAATTATTGAATCAATAAAATATTTGAGCAATAATTACATAACCATTATTGAGTAGTGCATTCTTACGTAAGAATCAATAATTGGTGCAATACCGTAAAGCTTGTGTTTTAACCAATTTAGTATTTTAACAAGATTAATGGTAACAACTACTGCCAAGTATTTTTAACCAACTTATATTTGTCGCTTTTCTTCATCCAATCGCTTTCCGTTATGGGGCCCACACATGGTCGCTACTGGCAGCATTTAATATTCCCCACAAAGATTTAATATTCCACGACCAAACGAATATTCCCCGACAACAATGAATATTTTATAACCATTTGCTTATTTTGAAATATTTATGTATTTTACCCCTAACTATCCACATTAATCACATAAACCCTTACTATTTCAAAATAATAAATAGAAAAAATTAAATTTCATTAATAATAAGTTGGGGTCTTACAACCTCCCTCCTTATGAAATTTCGTCCTCTAAATTGACGTGACGATACTGGTGTTTCAAAAGGTGAGGATACCTCGCTTTCATTTTCGCTTTCCAATTCCAGTGTCATTTCCTCTATAGCATGATTCCTCCACAAAACTTTAACTTGTGGTATGACCTTTCATAGGCGTGGGACATGCTCCTTCCTATCCAAGATCTTGACAGTACCTCCTCACACGTTAAGTCTTCGGCTATTTCGTCCGGTTCTAATTCTATAATGTGGTTCGGGTCTTTCACATATTTAAGAAATACAGATATGTGAAACACATTATGAACACAAGACATACTTGGAGGTAACGCAAGTCTATAGGCTACATTTCCTACTCGGTCAAGAATTTGAAATGGACAATTAAATCGTGGATTGAGCTTTCCTCTCTTCCCAAATCTTGTAACTCCCTTCCATGGAGCAACTCGCAACAATACATGATCCCCTACACTAAATTCCACGTCCTTTTGATGAAGATCCACATAACTCTTTTGTCGATCTTGTGCCGTTTGTATACGTTGTCGAATCATTTGAATCTTTTCGGTAGTCATACGTACTAACTCGGATCCCAACAATGTTGCTTCACCCACCTCATCCCAACATATTGGAGAACGACATTTTCGGCCCATATAATGCTTCAATGGAGCCACACCTATACTTGCCTGATAATTGTTGTTGTAGGAGAATTCCACCAATGGTAAATACTTATCCTAATTGCCCTTGAAGTCTAGGACACGTAGTCTTAATAAATCTTCAAGAGTTTGAATAGTCCTCTCGATTGTCCGTCTGCTTGGGGATGGTATGTCAACTAAATCGCAAATCCGTGCCCATAGCTTTTTGCAAGCTAACCCAAAATCTTGAAGTTAATCTTGGGTCACGATCCAAATTATGGATACAAGCATGCCATGCAACCTCACAATTTCATTCACGTATATACTAGCAAGACGCTCAAGGAATAAGTCTCCCGTATCGGCAAGAAATGAGCAGACTTGGTTAATCTATCAACAATAACCCAAATAGCATTGATGCCTTGAGAAACCGTAGGAAGACCCGTAACGAAATCTATGGTAATGTGTTCCCACTTCCATTTCGGAATCTCAAGTGGTTGCAACGGACCCTTAGGTACTAGATGCTCCGCCTTTACACGTTGGCAAGTTAAACACATCGAGATAAACTTTGCAATCTCTCTCTTCATATTGTTCCACCAAAATGTATGTCAAGATCACGATACATTTTAGTACTTCCGGGATGGATTGCAAATGGTGTATTGTGCCTCCATCATAATCTTGTACTTCAAATCGTAGTCGTTAGGAACACAAAGTCTAGAGTGGACTCAAGTATTCCTTCTTCATCAATTCTCGCTTCCTAATAGCTCCTTCTTATTTTTTCTTCTTCATACGCATCACGCATCCGGCCTGGGGCTTGAGCAACCTTAACTTTTTCTATTAAAGTTGGCTCGCTGTCGATACTTTGACATCATCGCACTCGCTCCTCGCATATGATCTTCTACTCAACGCCACACTACCACGCTCGCTTTTCCGGGATGGTATTGAATAGTGTGGTCGTAGTCTTTCAATAGCTCGAGCCAACGTCATTGCCAGCATGTTGAGTTCTTTTTGAGTGAAGAAATATTTAAGGCTTTTTATGGTCCGAATATATCTCCACTTTCTCCCCATATAGATAGTGCCTCCATATCTTTAAGCGCGAAACGATCATCCTTTGAACTCTAGATCATGAGTAGGATAATTCCTCTCATACTCTTTAAGTCGTCATGAGGCATAAAGCTATGACTTTCCCACGCCAGCATGAGAACACATCCTAACCTTTTGCCTCAAGCATCGTTGAGATAACAAATCCATCCAAACCGGATGGTATTGTTAGAACAGTGCAGTCTTAAATAAGTCTCCTCTAAGCTCTTGGAAACTCTTCTCGCATTCTTCACTCCAAACGAATTTTGTATCCTTCCGAGTTAGTCAAGTTAATGGAGTAGCGATTCGAGAAAACCCTTCCACGAATCTGCGATAATAACCAAATAAGCCCAAAAACTACGTTTTGATCAATGACTTCGTTTGCTCCCCAACTTTGATTGCTTCAATCTTCGCTTGATCAACAGATACTCCATGTTTTGACACCACGTGCTCCAAGAAATACTACTTCCTCAAGCCGAACTCGCATTTCTTCAATTTGGCATATAGTTGGTTTTCACGAAGCCTTTGGAGTACCAAATTTTCAAATGGTGCTCATGATCTTCACGACTTTTGAATATATGAGGATGTCATCAATAAAGACAACAACGAATTGATCCAAATATTCCTTGAATACTTGGTTCATCATATCCATGAAAGCCATAGGAGCATTAGTTAGTCCGAAAGACATGACTAAGAATTCATAATGCCCATACCGAAGTTCTCAAGGCGCTTTGGAATATCCTCGCCTAATCTTCACCGATGATATCTAGAACGAAGATCGATTTTGAAAAGAATTGTGCCCTGCAGAATCGGGTCAAACAAGTCATCAATACGAGGTAGAGGATACCTATTCTTGATGGTGACATGGTTCAATTCCCGATAGTCAATACAAAAAGTCGCATACTCCCGCCTTTTCTTCTTTACGAATAAAACAGAGCACCCCAAGGAGATGTACTAGATCGAATGAAACCGATGTCCAACAATTCCCAGTAGTTGGACCTTTAACTCCCTAAGTTCAATAGAGCCATTCGATATGGGGTTTTAGAAATGGGCTTTGTACCAGTGTTCAAGATCAATAAAGAATTCAACTTCACGCTCGGGGTAGACCGGAAGTTCTTCAGAAATACGTCAGAAAGTTAATAACAACAGGAATATTATTCAAATTTGACGTGTCTTTATTCAAATCCATAACATGGGCTAAGAAAGCTTGACATCCGCTTTTCAATAAACGAATAGCTTTATGATTAGATATGATAGTGATTGATTTTAATGGTTTAGTTACTTGAATTAAATACAACAAAGTTGGTTAGGAATATGAAAACTAACAACCTTACGAAAACAAATCAATTTTGGCATGATGAGTAGTTAACCAATCAATCCCTAAAATCACATCAAAAGCAAGTATCTTTAAAGAGATAAGGTCAATGTAAGGTGATGGTGCCAACTTGAATCAAACAAGATTTATAAACAATGTGGATGTGATGAAAGTTTTCCTAACGGAGTTTCCACAGATAGGTCAAAGTCTAATTTCTTCTGAGTCAAGTTTAAACGCTGAACACATGCAGAGAGAGATAAATGAATGGGTAAAGACCGGTATCAAGTAAGGTATAAACTTCGCAAGAATTTATAAATAGCTTACCCGTGATCACCTCGTTTGGGTTTCTCGATTTTGACCACCACAACAAACGCCTTCCCTAATCGCTGACTTTGACTTTTCTCGGGATACTTTTGAGTCACCGTCCCCTCATTGAACTAAGTTTCTCTACCGTATAATCTCGAAAGCGATATGTCCTTCCTTTCCACAATTATAGCATACCTTGAACTGTTGTGGGCGCTTTGGTCGATATGTCCTTTATTTCCGCATTTGTAGCATATGACCGGTGGTCGTTTCTCCCCTTAGAACCGATTCTTTCGCCAAGACTATCGCCTTCACATGGTCATTGTTAAATCTCCTCTTTTAAAATCTCCTCCCTTCACTCGCTTCTTCTATTTTCATGGCCATGATTACCACCAGAGTGGTTACCATTTTGTCCGTCTATTTCTTTCTCCGCCGGTTATCATTATTCTGCTGATCGCTATCTCTCGGTAATACGATCCTCGTTATGGTCCTTGGTTGAATATACTCGTATCTCTCGCCTAACAATTGAGCCCTCATTAACAACATCCGAATAGAGAGAAAATTTATGAGAAATGAGATATTGTCGTATCTTGGGTTTCAAACCTCTCGTAAACATCCGCATAATGCTCCTCATTCTCCACCAAATGAGGTGCAAACTCGATAACTCGCAAACTTTGCCTCGTCATCGAGACACCGCCATGTTGTTTTGTTCCAATCGATGAACTCCACTTCCTTCATACGACGAACACTTTCGTGAAAGTATTTGTCATTAAATAGCTTCAAAATGTCTCCCAAGACATGCCGAGTCTACGGTGGATGGGTACGCCTTCACGACTCCCACCAATGAGTCCGCCTTCCCACGGAACATAAAGGTGGCGAATGGAACCTTCGTTCTCCGTGCATCCCAAGACATCGAATATCTTGGTAATTTGCTTAACCCATGTTTCCGCCATGATCGGCTCTCGCTTTCCTTAAATTCGTGGTCCCAACTCTTTGAACTCGCTTGTTGTGACAACCCGTGAATTGCTATCATTTCTCCTCAGATTTTGAACACGAGTCTCCTCGCCCCGATTTTGCATGAATCGCAAAAAGCTTCTAAACATCCCCTCGCTCATCATCTCGCTTCGGTTGGTGTTGTTCACAGGAGGAACATTGCCACTTATTGCACGCTCTCCTCGCTGGTGAGTACAAGCGTCTCCACGATCTCATTTCCATTGTTAATATTCTCAATCGACATTCTCAATCATCATCATAAAACAAGGTTTAATTAAGGAAATCAATATATCACATAATATCCCTATATATCGACCAACTAACAAATAAGCTTAGTAGGACACACTAGCGAAGGATTTACTCGCCTCCCCTCCTAGTTCTATTCCCCGATCTCCACCAGAGATCATATCCTAAAGCTCGATACCAACCGTGACGCCCCCAAAATAGGTATACATCACCCATTTTGAGTTGTCAATACATGGTATGTAAAAACAACTACAACTTTATTATTACAACAAAGAAACTGTGAGTTTAAATACAAATATTATCTTCTAGACAATATCTATACTCAAATAAATCCTCATCACATTTATTGATACATTATTTTACAAAAATGGTGAGGACTACTAAACAAATCTCTCTAGAACCTTCATTCCATACCCCGACTCGTACTCGCTATATTCTCGCCTCCTGAGAAAAATGGAACAAAAAGGAAAAGGGTGAGCTCAACTAGCTCAGTAAAGAATATTATGACTAAGATAATATACAACAAATTACCGTTAGTCTTCAACAGGGAAAAATCTAATAGAATACAATAGACAACAAATTTTAAATCAATATTCGCAGCGGAAATAATAATTCATTAGAAGAGTTAAGTAGAGAATGCAAACTACTATCTTCCATGTATGAATTTAAAAGTTCATCGTTTATCTTTTATCCCTGTAACATCAATCAATATATATCTGGAATCACATATTCATCTTTGCACTACAGGCCAAAGATATTCATCACCGGTCATGTTCATCTAAACACTGCTCATCTTTTGCACTACAAAGCCAAAGATATTCTTCAAATCATCATTCATCTTTGCACTACTGTGCCAAAGATATTCCATAATATCATCATTTAAGATCAAGATGATGAAAATATTTTTAAAGAAACGAATCCAAAGAAACAAAATGACAAGGATTAAGGATTAAGGATTCGTACTTTATTTTATTCACGCCCAAAAATACCTCAAAAATAATCGCAGTGGTGTAAAATTCAAGAATGATCAAAACATGGATACAATCAAAGCTAGTATCCGAATAGATATTTTGACGAAAAGAATTTTTTTTCATTTTTCAATGAATAAGGTCAGATATACGAAATAAAGTCCAGTATCGTGAATAGTAACCGACACCAAAAAGTTCTAAATTTGATAAAAACTTCAGATCAATACTTCTAAGATAATGATATTGAAGAAATAATATCATTACGAAAAATAATAATATCCCTTACCTCGAAAGATCAAGATTTCTAAATTTGAAACACCTGATATAGGCTATGACTTGAACTTGCACCTAAATAGCAATACCCAAATTATACTCAAAATACTCACAAGAATACGCTCGATAATATAGAGAGAAAACTTCATTTTCTGTGTGATTTTCAATTCTAACCTAAGCACCCTATTTATAGAAATTGCTAGAACACTAAAGCGTAAAATTTAATATAATATTAATATATTATATATAAATTCCTACGCACACAATCTATGATCTGAATTCAGCCATGCTTGACAACAAATAAGTCTACCAAACAAATCAAAAATGTTTTTATTATTTAAAATAATTAAAACTTCCAAAATCAATTATTCAGAATTTCGAACATCAATAATTCATAATAAATAGCCCTTTTATCGTAAAAGTCGAATCTAGCGTGTTTTATAGGAAATTCAATTCTCTAAACTTTGCGAAGAAAGTTTTTCCAAATTCCAAATGTAAAATCGACCGAAATCCACAAACCAAGCGATTTTACGTGCTATAATCAAATTTCACCAATAAATGGGGTCCACCGACATGTTTAACATGTTTTAAATATTTATTGCAACAAAAATACTCTTCCTCCTCAGATACTCATATATCCCACATTCGTTGTAAAAATATCACCATTATTATATTATTAAAATATAATAATACATTATCTTATCGTAAAAAGATAAAATTTCAATTTTCAACAATTGTCACATTAAAATTTTTCTCCATCTATATCCACATAAAATCAATATTTTCCTCATCATATGAATCAATAATTAATTATTCACAAATAATATTACGTAATCACAATATCGACAACCAAGCGGCTCCTCGTGAAAGAGTGGGCTTTTCAATAAGAATTTCTCCTTCTTCGCGCGCAAGAATTAGGTGACCAAACCTCTCCTTAGATGTAACTTTCTAGACATTGCCAATAATGTTATCTAATAATATTATTCAGATAATATGAATTATTGCTTCGATAATGAAAAATATTGTGTAATGACAATTATCAAAACAACAAAGAATATAAAATATCAACGCAAAGAATTATCAATCAATAAAATATCGAATAAAGAATTATTCAGTAACCATTATTGAGTAGTGCATTCTTACGTAAGAATCAATAATTGGTGCAATACCGCAAAGCTTCTGATGTTTTTAACCACCGAGTATTTTAACAAAGATTAATGGTAACAACTACGCCAGATTATTTTTAACCAACTTATATTTGTCGCTTTCTTCATCCAATCGCTTTCCGTTATGGGCCCACACATGGTCGCTACTTGGTCGCATTTAATATTCTCCGACAGTATGAATATTCCACGACCAAACGAATATTCCCCGACAACAATGAATATTTTATAACCACTTGCTTATTTTGAAATATTTGCATATTTTACCCCTAACTATCCACATTAATCACATCAACCCTTACTATTTCAAAATAATAAATAGAGAAAATTAAATTTCATTAATAATAAGTTGGGGTCTTACAGGGACTTTTTTGGGCAGCCCAGAAAGCCAAGAACAGAAGTCTGACAAGATGTTCATGATCTCAGAGCTTGCATGTGTTTTATGTTTTGATTGTGTTAATGTATTTAGTTTATAGTATGTTATGTGTTCTTGAGATCTGTACCTTTATATCTGTTAAATAACAAACATGAGGGATTTTATGGACGGTCAAACTAGGCCATCTGGTCATGAATATGATTTTCTGGAAATTCCAGAAATTTCTAGGATGAACTTTCTGACAGGTTTTGACTAGATCGAATCTGGTTATTGTGTTATACTTTGGTTGATTTGTTGTTGGATATATGTTCCTTGACATATGAGCTATGAATTAAAACCTTAATATCATTATTTCAATGACCAAAACATGTAAATATTTGAGCTTCAAGATGGCCAGTCGAATTAACTGGGCTTCTGGAAAACCTAGAACCCACCTGACATCTTCTTTGGAGACTTAGACCTCTTTGTGTGTGTTTATAGTATGGCCTGATCTTTGATTTCTAATTGTAGTGTTATGTAATGACTACAAGATCATGGCTAGAAATTACCCGAAAACACACCACATAATCGAGGTACACTTGGTCAAAGTAGGCCACTCGATAACTGCACTTGAATTTCTGGGTTTGGCGAAGAACATGAAGAACACCTATAGCGACAGTTTACTCTATCGCTATAAAGCGATCTTCTAAGAACAGATAGTATTTTATTTTTGGAAATTAATAAATAATTATAAAAATCAGCTTTTAATTATTAAAATACAAAATAAATTATTAAAAATTATTTTAAATTAAAAAAATTAGTTTTAATTATTTTAAATATATTTTATAAATATTTAATATTTTGGAATATTAAAGGTATTTTATTTATTTAATTATATTATTAAATAAATTAGTTAAAATGATTTTAATACTTGAAAAATCATTTAAAATTATATTATGATATAATAAAATATTTTAAGTTATTTATAATGACTTTTAATATTTTGTGATAAATTTCATTAATAAATTAATATTAATGATAATTAAGTTATGTACTAAATGAATTAAATAAATTAATTAAAAATGATTTTATTATATTAAAAATCATTTTAAATAATAATAAAGTATTTAAAAATATTTTAAGTTATAAAATATAACTTTTATTATTTAAAAGTAAATTTCATTAATTAATTATTATTAATGATATTAAAGTTATTTAATAATTATATTAAATAATTTAGTTTAAACATGGTTTTAATAGTATAATAATCATTTTAAATAAAATAAAGTGTTTAAAGATATTTTAAGTTATAAAATATAACTTTTAATATTTAAAGGATAATTTCATTAATAATTTAATATTAATAATTATTAATTTATTATTTATAATATTAAATTTATTTAATAATTATATTAAATAAATAGTTTATAAATGATTTTATTAATTTAAAAATCATTTAAAAGGGATATAAATGAATTAAAAATATTTTAAGTTATATTTAATGACTTTTAATATTTTGACAAATAAATCATTAATACCTTAATATTAATGGTAATATTTAAGAATGATTTTAAATATTTTAAAATCATTTAAGGGTAATATTAATACTTTAAAAGTATTTTGAGTTATTATAAATAACTTTAATATTTTGGCAATAGTTTCATTAATAGTTTAATATTAATTAAATATTAATGATAATAGAATTAGTTAATATTTAAATCATTTAATAATGATTTGAGTTTGAAAATTCATGATAAAGTATAATAATTTTTTTAAAATTATTATAAGGCTATAAAAATAATATGATCGATATTTAAAATATCTAAACGAATATTGAACTACACGATAGAGTCTTAGACTCGATATTTACCCGATAAAACCGCTTTAAGACAATCAAATATTTCGAAATTGATCCGGACTTAGATAAATTGACTAGATATGTGTTTGTTAGTGAATCAATAATTGTTAGATATATGTGACGAAGTGATTAGGTTATGTGTTGTCAATCGCAATGAGATGTTGTTTTGTGTTACGATATATTATTCTAATTGAACGAATGATCTTATTAATTGATAGGTCGATGTATAAAAGATTAATCTAAGTCATAAGTATTATTATAGCAATGACTTCGGTGAAGTATCTAAACCTTATGCACTACTTTTATTTCGTACAAACAGGTATATCATGTTATGCAAGTTTCCTAAACTTACTCCAGTTATTATTGTGCCAGATTATTAACTCTGTTATTATTGATTATGTATTCAATCTTTATATTCATACAAGTTCTTACATTATCCAATCATTGTATTATTGTATAATTCAAATATTTATTATGTTCGTTAATTCGTATATAGGGTTAGACAAGTGTCCCCACCTGGATAACCATTTTATTTAATCATATGTTGATACATACTTATTGATTTCAAGTATGTATACGTTGACTTAAAAGTCGTCTAAGCTATTTGATTCAGCTAGACATAAAAAATATTGTTGAACAAGATAGAACGTTATCAGATCCAACTGTTGTTTTGGTTTGGATTCCCGACTAAGTATGAACATCCCGAATATGGGAAAACTTTTGTGCACCTAAGGTGGATAGAGTGAACGATGATATCGTTCTTGCATGTACTATTGATCAATACAGGGCACATTGGGAAGATCACCCTCGTGTCCGTAAGTTATGACGGTTTGCGGATGAAGTTCTGCTAAACCCTAGCAAAAATGAAAAACAATGTTCATAGTATGTCGACTGATCTCCAAATATAGTCTATACGTAGTTTCAAAGATTACATGTGGAAGTGATATGTTGTTATTATTGGTTCAGCTTACTTCACAACTGTTGATTCATTGTAGAAGTGTCTTTCAAAGAAAACATTTAATTCTTTCAGCTAATATATATTGTTGTCATTACTTGCTGGGCAATCTAATGCTCATTCTTGCTTTAAATTTAAAAGTTTTCAGTTAAGTATGATCAACCCGAAGGCTCAACCAAGAACAAGGGGAAAGGAAAGCTGTTCGAATGAGATTTATAAAATGTTGTGTAATAGTTATAGTTAATTAAGAAAATGATACTTATTATCTATGATGTAATGAATGTTTAAAGGTCTCGTACCTGGGAGTAAACTTTGATGTATATGTAAATTATGTTTGAATTTTATATTATTGTTATTATTATTAGTATTATTCAGCTTATAGAAATAGTATCGTGAAGCACCGAGTTCGGGTTTCAAGTACCCGGATTTGGGGGCGTCACAGGTTGGTATCAAAGCTTTAGGGTTAGAAACCTTAGGTGAGATCGACCTTAGGCTATAACCTTAGAATAGAGGGAAACATTAAAAATACAAATAACTTATATAGAGTTTAAAAGGAGATGAATTGAATAAATTCATCGTTAAACAAAATAAAAGATAACTTATATAAAATTATTAATTGTTGTGTGTATATACTATATGTTAATCAAGATAGTTAGTGTGTAGATGATATGTGAGATAAGGATTAGCATACCCTCAGGTCGTAAAGAAGGAGTCAACCTCCATAACCGAGCCAATATCAAAGCCAATAACTGAAATAGAGGCTCACATTGAAAGCTACCTCAATGAGTTGATTATACAGGAAAGTGTAGTACCAGACCCAGAAATAATAGTATGACTGATAGGTAGAGTATAGTTACAGGATAAAAGATCAAGCTCGAGTTCTTAAACTCATATATTTGTGGTGAGTTCTTAAACTCATATGGTGAGGAAGGTTTGACGAACTAGGTATAGTTATGTGAGAATGGATTATTGAGGATAATAGAAATATATAGAATGCTAAGTAATTGATCCTTAGTGAATGCGTATGAAATGAGTAGTGTTAGTGTTATTTGAATATGTATGATTCTATGATAAGTATATGATAAGTATGTCTGTGTAAAGTAGTATTCTCAACTTTTGTATAAGTTATGGCAACGATTCCCGACTTTTATGTCACAAAGGGGATAGCAGATGTTTAAAGCAGTATGTGCTATGTTATGAAAAGTACGATGAATTAGTTAGATGAACATGATCTTATTTAATCAGATAATGCCGCCAAGATGAAAACGAAACCAAAAGGCAGAAGAACCTGTCAATAAAGCTGGAAGACAACTAGACCCAACACAAAAACAATGCGAATGTGGACGTCAAAGCTTATGCAGAATGTAATACAACCGCGAGAATCAACCAAGTAATCGATCAACAACCGCTGAGAAAACCGTCAAAGACTTCAAAGCAATAAGACCCCAAATTTTATAAATAAAGATGAATTTTTCTATAAATATTATTTTTGAATATTATGGAATAAATTTGATATAATGTTATAAATAAGGGTAATATTTATAAATTTTGCAAAGTATGCAAGTTGTTATAAAATATTCGTTTGGCTCTGGGAATATTCTTTTTTGTTAGGAATATTCGCATAACGGCTCAATCATCAGGACCCCATAAATGTAATTATTGGTTTGATCGAGAAAACGACAAAAAATATTTTATAAAAAATAACTACGAGGTGTTACCGTTAAAACCGCTGAACTACCCTTATGGTAAAAGTACAAAGAATACGCTGTAATCGCATAAGAGTTAAGAGAACTCAGATTGATTATCGATGCTTACGTGAGAAGTCACTCACCTATGCTCAATTATCACACACAAAGAATTGCGATCATATCTCTTATATTATCGATTCAATTATCACACAAGATCATCCGTATAATATGTTATAAAGATTAAATCAATAATCGAGACGACAAGTTATAAATGATTAATAATTGTCAAAGATTAAATATGTGTTGATGAAAAAAAAATGATTTGTGGTAAGTTTGATTATTTTACGGGGGCCTATATGTCATCATCTAAGAGTCTCTTCACAATAGTAATTACCTTCACAATTAGTAATTACCTTCATAAATTACCTTGTGAATAGTATTTACCTTCACAATAGTAATTACCTTCAATAGTAATTACCTTCACAATAGTAATTACCCTTCACAATAGTAATTACCTTCACAATAGTAATTACCTTCGCCAATAAGAATTACCTTCAGCAATAGTATTTACCTTCACATAGTATTTACCTTCGTAATAGTATTTTACCTCTAATAGTAATTACCTTTACCGTACGCCGAACCACTTGTCGCTTCACATTACAAAGGCCGAACCACTTGTCGCTTCACATTACAAAAGGCCAAACCACTTTTCTTTTCACATCATTAGTCGCTGCCACTCGCTTTTCACACTAAGAAAAGCTAAGCTAGAAATCTTCTATAAATAGAGGCCTAGGGCTTCATTATTTTTCACTTAATTCATTCAAGCTTATAGAGAGAGAAAGTATAGAGAGAATAAGAGAGAAAGAAGAAGAGTATTTTGTTACTACACCGCCGCAGATTCAATCTCCTACCAAATGTAAGGGTGTTATTCTTCTTATTCATGAAGAGAACTCGTTGTTATTCCATCGCTTATTATTCTTCGCTGAATAACCTCAGATAAGCGTTTACCCTATACTTGGTGACATTCTTCTATTATTCTCTTGAACATCCTCGTCTCAGTGTTTTTACACCTGACCGGTTCCGCGGTTCTTTTATTATTATTCTCGCTGAACATCCTCGCTCGTTTTTTTACACCGACCGGTTCCGCTTTTTATTATTATTCTCGCTGAACATCCTCGTCTGTGTTTTACACCGACCGGTTCCGCTTTTTATTATTCTCGCTGAATATCCTATCTCGTGTTTTTTACACCGGATCCGGGTTCCATCTTTATTATTCTCGTTGAACATCCTCGCTTGCAGAATTTCACCGACCGTTCCGTTCCGTTATTTATTATTCTCGCTGAATAACCTCGTCTGCAAGGCTTATCGCGCATGCACGGTGATTTCTTTTGTTATTCCATTCTTTATTATACCCAAATAAGTTAAAACTTCGACTTCTATACTCCATGAAATTAGTGGAATATCCTCGATATTTCAAGCTTTCATCCAAAGATCTTTTCATGGAAATATTCTTCCGATCATTCTTGAATTTTACTCTACAAAACAAAGATTATGTCGATAATTGACGTTAATAATTCCCCGGATAAAATAATTTTGAACTTGTTTTATCAATTCTTATATCATTGTCATCATCCTCATGTTTATATTTTTTTGAAAGTCATCTCGTATCAGAGTGCATGATGGACTTGGTATGATTACGACCAGAGACTATTCTATGTAATCACGACCGTAATGTTACAAATGATGTGATAAAAAATCCTCGCCGTCAGAGTGCATCGATGGACAAATTGTTGGTACGATCATGACTTATTAATGAATACACAAATATTCTCGCCCGTAGTGCATGAATAATTGTGGTCGCGATACTAAAGAATATCCTCGTCAGAAAAGTGTGGGTGATTCGATGATGTGAATATTTATTAAAGTCGAGTCTCAAATTTATAATAAAGATGAAAAACCTTTAAAACCTAAAAGATAGTAGATTTTATTTTCTACTCGACTTTTTTATGGATCAGATATTCCGCCGCAGCTTAAACCGGTTGTTTATCAGATTTTATCGCTTAATATTATCAAGACTATTGATAATTTATTCTCGCATTATCTTAGTCATAATATTTCATCGGGCTAGTTGAGCTCACCCTTTCTTTCACCGTTTTCTTCGTGAAATGAGAATATAGCCGGGACGAGCCTGGGAAACGAGTGATGGTCCTCAAGATAAGATTAGTAGTCCTCACTATTCTCGTGAAATAAAGTGTGATAATAATTGTAATGAGGACTTTTTTTTTCGAGTTGTATAATATCTAGTAGATTTATATTTGTATTTAAACTCACGCTTATGTCAGATTGCATACCTACGCTTATGTTAATAAGTCAGATTTAAATTTCGCACTACACGTAAGTGGCGCACCCAAGACGGGTGATGTATACCTAATTTTGGGGGCGCCACAACTTGGTATCGTAGCTAGGATATGATCCTCGCTAAGATGTGAGAATAGTACTAGAGGGGAGAGACGGGAATACCTTCGCTAGTATTTACCTACCTAAGTTTACGTGGCTATTTTATCGGTTGGTCGTAAGATAGGATAATTTGTTACACGTCAATTAACCTTTTGTTTTGTGGCAAGATTCAAAATGACATCCGAGAATGTTGAGAATAAGAATGGAGCGCAGCGATCGCCGATTCACCACATATCAATAATCGTGATAATGTGCATCGTGAAGGCGATAATCCTCATGCAAAACAACAACACCGACTAAAATGATGAATGATCAAATGTTCGTGAGGCTTTATGCAATTTATGCAACAAAGAAAGCAGAGCGACTCCTCGCCCAAAACGTAGGTGGAAACACTTGAAACTCTCAAGGCCACCGCTAAACAATTCAAGGAGCCGACCACCGAGTTTAAGGGAGAGCCAAAACCACTTCAAGTAAGCACGGATAAAGCAGACACCAAGATATTTGATGTCTCGATGCTCCGAGGAGCAAAAGGTTCCTTTCGCCGCTTTTACGTCATGCGAGAGAGGGATTATCGTGGAATTCCAGAAACGACTCAACTCATTGCATCAAGATATCTTGGGAGAAGTTCCAGAGTCGTTCAACGACAAATACTTTCCCGAAAGTATTCGCCATATACGAAGGAGGTGGAGTTTATCAAGTCGAAACAAAACAATACGACCGTGTCGCAATACGAGGCAAAATTTATGAGTTATCACTTGGCCATATTCCCACTCGTGGATAATGAAGAGAGAATGGCGCTAATGTTTTTAAGAGGTTTGAAGTCGAGATACGCCAACATCTTATTTCTCATAAACCGTGTTTTGTATTCGAGATGTTGTAAATAGGGCTCGCTTAGTGGAGCGCGATAACGAGTCAACACAACTAAAAGAGAGCAAATTTAAAAAATTATAATACCAAATGAGAGAAGTCATCGAGGATGACAACAAGCGCGAGGGAATCAATGTGCCGATATGGTAACCACTTCTGGGGTAATCGTACAAAACAATAAGAATGGACATTTCAAGAAAAGGAGATTCAACAATGATGGAAAGACGCCAAGACCAAAGACCCATTGTTAAGGAAGGAGAAAGACCACCTATCATATGCTTCAAATGCGAGAGAGAGGACACATCACCAAAATCAAGGCCACGCCATCCAAAGCATGTTATAATTGTGGAAGAGAAGGTCACTTAGCTCGATTTTGTTGCCATCAAGACAAATTCAAATAGATGGAGGCACCAAAGGCCATCCCGTAAAATTCAAAACCTAGAAAGGCAAGGGAGAGCGCTTGTTGTGACCTCCCAAAGAGCAAGGAACCGAATGAGGTCATCACGTAAGCTTATCATAAACTCTAATGAAGTCTATACTTTATTTGATACCGCTTCTACCCATTCTTTTATTTCTCCTACTTACCCATCGATTAAATTCGACTCGAGAAATTAGACTTTCGACTTATCTCGTGGAAACTCCGCTGGGAGAAACCTTCATTACATCCACTCGCTTATAAGTCTTGTTTGGTTCAAATCGCACAGACTTCACATTACCCGTCGATCTTATTTCATTAAAAATACTTGATTTGACGTGATTCTGTGGATCGATCGTTAACTACTTATCATGCAAAAATTGATTGTTTTAAAGTCATAGCTTTCATATTCCTAATCAACCTATTATGCTAATTCAAACGACCAAACCATTAAAATCAATCACTACCATCTCAAGCCATAAAGCTATTCGCTTATCAAAAAACTGATGTCAAGCTTTCTTAGCTCATGTCACGATTTAAATAAAATACGCCGCTTTTAAACGATATTCCTATTGTTAATAAATTTCCGACGATTCCCCAAGAACTTCCCGCCTACCCCCAGAAGCGCGAAATCAATTTTGTATCGACTTCGAACCCTAGACAAAACCTATTTCCAAAGCCCCATATCGAATGGCTCCTATCAACTTCGTGAGTTAAAGACCCAACCGCAGGAATTGTTAGACATCGGCTTTATTCGTCCCTAGTATTCTCCTCGGGGTGCTCCTGCTCTATTCGTGAAGAAGAAAGATGGGAGTATGCGATTTTGTATTTGATTATCTGGAGTCAATCATGTCACCATCAAAAATAGTATCCATCGCCACGATCGATGACCTGTTTCACCAAATACCAAGGAGCCAAATTCTTTTCAAAGATCGATCTTCGCTCGGATATCACCAATCAAGATTGTAATCACGACATTCCAAAGACGGCGCGTAACTCCTAAGACGGCATTATGAATTCCTAGTCATGTCCTTTGATCGACTAATGCCCCGCCGCCTTCATGGATATGATGAACCGAGTATTCAAGGAATATTTAGATCACTTTGTGGTCGCCTTTATCGATGACATCCTTATTTATTCCAAAAGCCGTGAAGATCATGAGCAACACTTGAGGTCGACACTCCAAAAGCTTCGTGAATATAAGCTTTATGCCAAGTCAAGAAATGCGAGTTCGTCAAGAAGAAGTAGCATTCCTCGGGCACGGGTATCAAGTCATGGAATATCCGCTGACCCAAAGAAAGATCAAGCTATTCAAAGTCGGGAACAACCTAAATCAAAGACCAAGTACGAGCTTTCTTGCTTAATGGTTATTATCTGAGATTCGTGGAAGGATTTTCTCTAATCGCTATTCCATCGACTCAAATTGACTTTTTGAAAGATACAAAGTTCTATTGAGCGAAGAATGTGAGAAGAGTTTTCAAGAACTCAAGAGGAGACTTATTTCAAAGACTGCTCGACAATACCATCCGCCTTGAGGGATTTGTCATCTACAAAGATGCTTCTAGCAAAGGGTCGGGATGTGTTCTCATGCAACATGGAAAAGTTATAGTTTATGCCTCATGACAACTCAAAGAATATGAGAGGAATTATCCTACTCATGATCTAGAGTCATAAATGTTGTTGTTTTCACTTAAAATTTGGAGGCATTACTCAGATGGGGAGAAAGTGGAGATCTTTACGATCATAAAAGCCTCAAATATTTCTTCACTCAAAAGGAACTCAACACGCGACAACGACGCTGGGTTTGAACTGCTGAAAGATTATGATCATACCATCCAATACCATCCTCGAAAAGCGAACGTGGTAGCCGACGATCGAGTAGAAAATCATACGCAAGTACGAAAAGCGATATTGTCAACGCAAAGGCCCATTTTGTGTGACTTGCAAAGGATGGAGATAGAATTAAAGACTCTGTGGACGATGTGATGATAGCGAGTATACGAAGTAGAACCGACTTTTAATCGATAAAGTTAAAGTCGCCAAGCTACGCACTGAGCCGATGCGATGAGGAAGAAAGTGCAAGAAGGTGCTACGCCGAAGCAAGAATCGATGAAGAAGGAATACTTCGAAATCAACTCCAGCATTTCAGGTTCCTAACGACCCGATTTAAAGTATAATATCATGATGGAGGCGCACAACACACCATTTGCAATCCATCTCGGGAGTACCAAATGTATCATGATATTCGCCATACATTTTGGTGGAGCAATACGAAGAGAGAGATAGCGCTGCTTATCTCAAGGTGTCTAACTTGTCAACGAAGTTAAAGCGAGCATCAAGTACCAAAAGGTCCATCAGAACCACTTGAAATTCCGTAATGGAAGTGGGGAGCACATTACCATGGATTTCAAGCACGGCCTTCCTAAGGTTTCTCAAGGCATCGATGCGATTTGGGTCATTGTTGATAGATCGACCAAGTCCGCTTCATTTCTTACCGATACGAGAAAACTTATACACTTGAACGCCTTGCTCAGATGTACATAAACGAGATTGTAAGATCGCATGGTATGCCTAGATCCATAGTTTCCGATCGAGACCCAAGATTCACTTCACGATTTTGGGTTAGTTTGCAAAAAGCTATGGGCACAGACTTTCACGATTTAGCTCTAAGATATCATCCTCGCATTTTACGGACAATGGAGAGGACTATTCAAACTCTCAAGATCTATTAAGACTCGTGGTCCTTGATTTCAAGGGAGTCAGACAAGTTCTTACCATCGTGGAGTTTTCCTACAACAACAGCTTATCAAGCAAGTATCGCATGGCTCCATTCAAGCATCAGATGGAAGAAAGTGTCGCTTCCAAAGATGCCGGGATGAGGTGGGTGAAGCAACGTTGTTGGGACCGAGTTGGTACGTATGACTACTTTTAAAAGATTCAAACGATCCGACAACGATAAAAACCTCACAAAATCGATAAAAGAGTTATGCCGATCTTCATCGAAAGGACGGGAATTCGATATAGAGATCATGTGTTGTTAAGAGTCGCTTCATGGAAAGGAGTTACAAGATTTGGAAAGAGAGGAAACTTAACCCTCGATTCATCTGGCCCATTTTTAATCCTCGATCGAGTAGGAACTGCGGCCTATAGACTCGCTTTTACCGCCAAATACGTCTCGTGTTCATAACGCTTTTCACATATCTATGTTACGTAAATATGTGAAAGACCCGAACCATATTATCGAAAGTTAGAACCGATTTAAATAGCTAAGATTTGACGTATGAAGAGGTTCCTGCTCAAATTTTGATAAGAAGGAACATATTCTACGCCCAAGGTTATACCTCAAGTCAAAGTTTTGTGGAGGAACCACGATGTCGAGGAAATGACTGGGAGTTAGAATCAAATGAAATCAAGGTATCCTTACCTCTTCGACATACCAGTATCGCACTCTAATTTCGAGGGCTTAAATTTCATAAGAAGGGAGGTCAGAAGACCCCAAATTTTTATAAATAAAGATGAATTTTTCTATAAATATTATTTTTGAATATTATGGAATAAATTTGATATAATGTTATAGTCAGGTAATATTTATAAATTTTGCAAAGTATGCAAGTTGTTATAAAATATTCGTTTGGCCTGGGAATATTCTTTTTGTTAGGAAATATTCGCATAACGGCTCAAATCATCAGTGGACCCCACAATGTAATTATTGGCTTGATCGAGAAAACGACAAAAATATTTTATAAAAATAACTACGAGGGTGTTACCGTTAAAACTGCTGAACTACCCGGTAAAAGTACAAAGAATACGCTGTGGTCGCATAAGAAGACACTCAGATTGATTATCGATGCTTACGTGAGAAGTCACTCACCTACTCAATTTATTATCGCACAAAGAATTGCGATCATATCTCTTATATTATCGATTCAATTATCACACAAGATCATCCGTATAATATGTTATAAGATTAAATCAATAATTGAGACGACAAGTTATAAATGATTAATAATTGTCAAAGATTAAATACGTGTTGATGAAAAAAAAAATGATTTGTGGTAAGTTTGATTATTTTATGGGGGCCTATATGTCATCATCTAAGAGTCTCTTCATCAATAAGATTTACCTTCACAATAGAATTACCTTCACAATAGTAATTACCTTCTCAGAATAGTATATTACCTTCACAATAGTAATTACCTTCACAATAGTAATTACCTTTGTGAATAGTATTTACCTTCAATAATAGTAATTACCTTCACAATAGTATTTACCTTCAATAATAGTAATTACCTTCACAATAGTAATTACCCTCAGAATAGTATTTACCTTCGCCATAGTATTTACCTTCGCTAATAGTAATTACCTTTACCAGACGTCCGAACCATTGTCGCTTCACATTACAAAAGCGCCGAACCACTTGTCGCTTCACATTACAAAAGCCAAACAAACCACTTTTTTTCAAGCACTAGCTTCACCACTCATTTTTCACACTAAGAAAAGCTAAGCTAGAAATCTTCTATAAATAGAGGCCTAGGGCTTCATTATTTTTCACTTAATTCATTCAAGCTTATAGAGAGAGAAAGTATAGAGAGAATAAGAGAGAAAGAAGAAGAGTATTTTTGTTACTACACCGCCATAAAGATTCAATCTCCTACCAAATGTAAGGGTGTTATTCTTCTTATTCATTTAAGAGAACAATGCTGTTATTCCATCGCTTATTATTCTGCTGAATAACTCAGATAAGTGGTTTACCCTATACTTGGTGACATTCTTCTATTATTCTCGCTGAACATCCTGCTCAGGTGTTTTTTACACCGACCGGTTCCGCTTTTATTATTATTCGTCTGAAACATCCTCGTCTCAGTTTTTACACCGACCGGTTCCGCTTTTTTATTATTCTCGCTGAACATCCTCGTCAGTGTTTTACACCGACCGGGTTCCGCCTTTTTATTATTCTCGCTGAATATCCTATCTGCGTGTTTTTACACCGGATCCGGTTCCATCTTTATTATTCTCGTTGAACATCCTCGCTTGCGGTGAATTTCACCGACCGTTCCGTTATTTATTATTCTCGCTGAATAACCTCGTCTGCAAGCGGCCTATCGCATTTACGGTGATTTCTTTTTTTGTTATTCCATTCTTTATTATACCCAAATAAGTTAAAACTTTGACTTCTATACTCCATGAAATTAGTGGAATATCCTCGATATTCATGGCTTCATCCAAAGATCTTTTCATGGAAATATTCTTCCGATCATTCTTGAATTTTACTCTACAAAAAAGATTACATGTCGATAATTTGACGTTAATAATTCCCGGATAAAATAATTTTGAACTTGTTTTATCAATTCTTATATCATTGTCATCATCCTCATGTTTATATTTTTTTGAAAGTCATCTCGTGGGGCTCAGAAGTATATGGGGATGGACTTGGTATGATTACGACCAGAGACTATTCTTGTAATCACGACCGTAATGTTACAAATGATGTGATAAAAAATCCTCAAAGGGTCAGAGTGCATCGATGGACAAATGTTGGCATGATCATGACTTATTAATGAATACACAAATATTCTCGCCCCCGTAGTGCATGAATAATTGTGGTCGTGATACTAAAGAATATCCTCGTCAGAAAAGTGTGGGTGATTCGATGATGTGAATATTTATTAAAGTCGAGTCTCAAATATAACAAAGATGAAAACCTTTAAAACCTAAAAGATAGTAGATTTTATTTTCTACTCGACTTTTTAATGGATCAGATATTCCGCCCGCAGCTTAAACCGGTCATTTATCAGATTTTATCGCTTAATATTGTCAAGACTATTGATAATTTATTCTCGCATTATCTTAGTCATAATATTTCATCGGGCTAGTTGAGCTCACCCTTTCTTTCACCGTTTCTTCGTGAAATGAGAATATAGCCGGACGAGCCTGGGAAACGAAAGTGATGGTCCTCAAGATAAGATTAGTAGTCCTCACTATTCTCGTGAAATAAAGTGATAATAATTGTAATGAGGACTTTTTTTTTTGAGTTTGTATAATATCTAGTAGATTTATATTTGTATTTAAACTCACGCTTATGTCGTCATTGCACACCTATGCTTATGTTAATAAGTTGTATTTAAATTGCATCATGTAAGTGGCTTACCCAAGATGGGTGATGTATACCTAATTTTAACTTGTATATTTCAAATATATGATTTTCCAATATATAATAAATTATTTTATAAAAATATTTTGAAGGAGGAATTTGAGTTCTTTTAGAAATTAAGCTTCCGTTTAATCAGAAAGATAAGCTTTATATGAATAGTTAAAGATCAATTCGATCAAATCTGATCGAGATCTATTTGAAATGACTATATATGTTATGTACCCTTGTAAGTATGAGTTTTTACAACGGTGATTCCGGAGACGGAATCCTTATAAGGGAGGGTGAATGTAATAACCCGATATTTTCTATATAAATAAATAAGAAATTTTGCATATTAATTTTTTTTTTTTAAAGATGAGAATATGTGTCAAGTAATGTGTATGTATATATGTGATTAATAAAATTATTTATTTCATAAATAATTTCAAATAATTTTATTTTAGAAATATTGATCATTATAAAGTATATACTTATAATAAGTAATTTTATAGTAGAAATGTCTTTATTATTTATTTTCTATGAAAATATAATTTTATATTATTTAAATAATATATGAAATGATTATTAAATTATTATAATTACTATTTTATTATATGAATTTTAGTTCGTAGTTTTAAGTTAATTATTTTAACTTAATTAATAATGTTATATATGAAAGATAAACCAGATATGGAATCCAAACCCTAAATTTGGGTATTGATCAAGGATGAGAATAATAATATAATATTAATTATATTTTAATTTTTCAAATCTATAAATATGTCTTTAAATGCGTGATGCGATAATGGTGGGCCAAATATGGTAAATTAGGTCATAACCCTCATATCGTATTATTAAACCCTAATTGTTAAACTCGGTTGATGAGTTTAAGACCGAAAGCGAATTGTGTTATATGAATTTTATTGTATTATATAATTTCGTAATTAGGAGAAACCCAATTATTTATTTAAAACCCTAATTACAAATTTTAGAAACCCTAATTATTATTTTTGTGAATTATAAAACCCTAATTGTTAATTTGGTAACCTAATGATGTTAAGGAACCCTAATTATTTAAACCCTAATTTTCTATTAAAAACCCTAATTTCTATTAAAAATCTTAATTTAATTAGTGTGTTTAAAATTAAAATTTTATTACACTTTAATTTTTAATTGTCCAAATCCTATAAATTATTTGGGAAACTTTAAGATGTAAAATCTAGTGATTAAACCTTAGATTCAATAACATTGGACAAGAATACCCTTGAAATTTAAAATAATTACCAAAGTGCCCTTTTGTCCCATATGTTGAATTATTGTTAGACAAGATCTAGCAAAAATCTGGCCAGCCACCCTAGACCTACCTATGAGCCTATAATCTATAACACATCACATGATCAGCCATCCCATACATGCATACATGATTTGCTAGATTTAAGAAAGAGAAAGTGCTCATTTTTTGCCTAAACTATTCACAAGCACTTAGCCATTCTCTCTCAAGCTCAAACCCACGAAAATTCCTTGTTAGATCACCCATGATCAAGCCCCACGATTACCAAGAGTGAGATCGGAAGAACAAAATCGTAATCAAAGCTTAGAAAAGGTACAAAAACCTAAATTCAAATCATCCAAAAATTATGTGTTAGATGTTATGATTTAATGTTAGAATATGTTTATTATAGTGTCTTATGATGATCTCTGGTTTGCTAGATGTTAGATCCATAACATTTAGAAGCTCGAGTTGAAGATCTACAAAATCTGAAAATTGTGTTCGATGGTCCGACAATGAATGTCGGTGGCCCACAGATCCTTTCTAGATTATGTTTTGTGTTGTTTGTAAGCTGTTATTGGTAGCCTGAAATGTTGTCTTTAATCTACAAAAATAATAGAGGTCATTTAATGTACAGATTGGTAGTTATTCACGGTCAAATACTGCTGACCTAAGATTATTACCGGACTTTTTTTGGCAAATTTCCCAAAAGCCAAGAATGTAAGTCCCACAAGATGTTCATGATCTCGAGCTTGCGTGTGTTTTATGTTTTGATTGTGTTAATGTATTTAGTTTATAGTATGTTATGTGTTCTTGAGATCTGTATCTTTATATCTGTTAAATAACAAACATGAGGGATTTTATTATTTAAAAGTAAATTTCATTAATTAATTATTATTAATGATATTAAAGTTATTTAATAATTATATTAAATGATTTAGTTTAAAAATGGTTTTAATAGTATAATAATCATTTTAAATAAAAATAAAGTGTTTAAAGATATTTTAAGTTATAAAATATAACTTTTAATATTTAAAAGATAATTTCATTAATAATTTAATATTAATAATTATTAATTTTTTATTAATAATATTAAATTTATTTAATAATTATATTAAATAAATAGTTTATAAATGATTTTATTAATTTAAAAATCATTTAAAAGGGATATAAATGAATTAAAAATATTTTAAGTTATACTTAATGACTTTTAATATTTTGACAAATAAAACATTAATACTTTAATATTAATGGTAAATATTTAAGAATGATTTTAAATATTTTAAAAATCATTTAATGATAATATTAATACTTTAAAAGTATTTTGAGTTATTATAAATAACTTTAATATTTTGGCAATAGTTTCATTAATAGTTTAATATTAATTAAATAGTAATGATAATAGAATTAGTTAATATTTAAATCATTTAATAATGATTTCAGAGTTTGAAAATTCATGATAAAGTATAATAATTTTTTAAAAATTATTATAAGGCTATGAAAAATAATATGACTGATATTTAAAATATCTAAATGAATATTGAACTACACAATAGAGTCTTAGACTCGATATTTACCCGATAAAACTGTCGGTACACCGAAATATTTCAGAAATTGATCTGGACTTAGATAAATTGACTAGATATGTGACGCCCCCAAAATAGGTATACACAACACCCATTCTGAGTCGCCAAATACATGGTACAAGAAGCAAACTACAACTTCAATAATACAAATGTCGTGTGAAATACGACAATATATACTGTGAGTTTAAATATAATATTGTCTTCTAGACAATATCCACACGCAAATAAATCCACATCATAATTATTGATTCATTATTTTACAAAAATGGTGAGGACTACTAAACAACTCTCTCTGTAACCTTCATTCCATACCCCGACTAAGACTCATTACATTCTCGCCTCCCGAGAAGAAAAATGGAACAACAAGGAAAAGGGTGAGCTCAACTAGCCCAAGAAAAGAATATTATGACTAAGATAATATACAACAAATTATCGTTAGTCTTCAACGAGGAAAAATCGACGTAATACAATAGACAACAAGTTTCAAATCAATATTCGGTAGCAATGAAATAATAATTCATAGAAGAGTTACGTAGAGAATGAAATCTACTATAATCTATGAATTTAATGATCCATCATCAATATTTTATCCTCAGTAACATCAATCAATATGCATCGGAATCAAATATTCATCTTTGCACTACAGGCCAAAGATATTCATCACCGGTCATGTTCATTTAAACACATGTTCATCTTTGCACTCTGGGCCAAAGATATTAATCAATCGGTCGTGTTCATCTCAACACCTATTCATCTTTTGCACTCTACGGCCAAAGATATTCTTGAGAAATCATTCATCTTTGCACTACGGGCCAAAGATATTCAATAATATCATCATTTAAGACGAGGATGATGAAAAATATTTTTAAGAAACGAATCCGGTGAAACAAAATGACAAGGATTAAGGATTAAGGATTCGTACTTGGTTTTATCCACGCCCAAAAATACCTCAAAAATAATCATAGTGGTGTAAAATTCAAGAATGATCAAAACATGGATACAATCGAGTTAGTATCCGAATAGATGTTTTTGACGAAAAGAAAAATTTTATTTTTCTATGAATAAGTCACAGATAATCGTGAATAGTGGTAGATATCGTGAATAGTCTTGATATCGTGAATAGTAACTCAGACACCAAAAGATAGAAATTCCACAAAAAACATCTTCACGCTTCATGAATAGTACTCGTGAATAGAACTTCATGAATAGTAACTTCATGAATAAGAACTCGTGAATAAGTAACTCATGAATAATAAGAACCCATGAATAGTAACCCCGACATGAAAAAAAGTTCCAAATTTGATAAAAACTTCGATCAACATTTCAAAGATAATGATATTGAAGAAATAATATCATTACGAAAAAAAATAATATCCCTTACCTCGAAAGATCAATCTTTAAATTTGAAACACCTGGATATAAGCTATGACTTGGACTTGCACCAGAGTATAGCAATACTCAAAGTATACTCAAAATACTCACAAGAATACGCCGATAATATAGAGAGAAAAAACTTCATTTACGGTGTGATTTTCAATTCTAACCTAAGCACCCTATTTATAGGAAATTGCTTAGAACACCAAAGCGAGAAAATTTAATAAATTAATAATATAATTATATTATTTTCTACACATGTCTAGAATCTGATTTCAGCCATCAAACACATGCCACCTTCTAGAAAAAATAAGAAAAACGTTTTTCTAATTTTAAATATTTTAAACTTCAAAAATCAATTATTTTGGAGCTTGAACTTCAATAATTCATAATAAATAGCCCTTTCATCAGAAAATTCGAATCTCACGAGTTTTTATAGGAAATTCAATTCTCTACAACTTTACGTAAGAAAGTTTTCCAAATTCCAATCGAAATTGACCAAAATCCAAACGGGGCAATTTTACGGTATAATCAAATTTCATCGAATAAATGGGGTCCATGAGACATGTTTAACATGTTTTAAACATTTATTGCAACAAAAATACTCTTCCTCCTCGTATACTCATATATCCCACATTCGTTGTAAAAATATCACCGTTAATATATTATTAAAATAATATATTTAAATGAATTATTTTATCGTAAAAAGATAAAATATTAATTTTCAACAATTGTCATTTTAAAATTTTCTCCATCTATATCCACATAAAATCAATATTTTCCTCATCATATAAATCAATAATTAATTATTCACAAATAATATTACGAATCACAATATTGACAACGAGGCGGTTCAGGAAAGAGGGCTTTCGATAAGAATTTCTTCTTCTCACAAGCAATTAGGTGACCAAACCTCTCCTTAGATGAAACTTTCTAGACATTGCCAATAATGTTATCTAATAATATTATTCAGATAATATGAATTATTGCTTCGATAATGAAAGATCTTGTGTATGACAATTATTGAACAACAAAGAATATAAAATATCAACGCAGCAATTATTAACTCAATAAAATCTTTGAGCGAGAATTACTGTAACCATTATTGAGTAGTGCCTTCTTACGTAAGAATCAATAATTGGTGCAATACTGGTGTCTTCTTGTTCAACAACGCGTATTAGTGTGTTTTAACCACCGGGTATTCCAACAATATTAATTGTAATAACTACTGCCGTTATTTAAAAACAACTTATATTTGTCATTTTCTTCATCCAATCGCTTTTCGCTATGGGGCCCACACACATTTGCTACTGGTCGTTGCACGAATATTCCCAATAGCATCATAAATATTCCACGACCAAACGAATATTCCCCACAAACAACAATGAATATTTTATAACCACTTGCTTATTTTGAAATATTTGCATATTTAACCCTTAACTATCCACATTAATCAAATCAACCCTTACTATTTCAAAATAATAAATAAAGGAAATTCCTTTTTATTTAAAAAATTTGAGGTCTTCTGACCTCCTCCTTATGAAATTTCGTCCTCGAAATTGACGTGCGATTCTGGTGTTTGAAAAGGTGAGGATACCTCGCTTTCATTTCCGTTTCAATTCCCGGTCATTTCCTCTATAGCATGATTCCTCCACAAAACTTTAACTTGTGGTATGACCTTTCTTGGCGTAAGACATGCTCCTTCCTATCCAAAATCTTGGCGGTACCTCCTCATACGTTAAGTCTTGGCTATCTCGTCCGTTCTAACTCAATAACGTGGTTCGGGTCTTTCACATATTTACTGAATGATATATGAAACACATTATGAACACGAGACATACTTTGAGGTAACGCAAGTCTATAGGCTACATTTCCTACTCGGTCAAGAATTTGAAATGGACCAATAAATCATGGATTGAGCTTTCCTCTCTTCCCCAAATCTTGTAACACCCTTCCATGGAGCGACTTCATGACAATACATGATCCCCTACATTAAATTCCACGTCCTTTCAATGAAGATCCGCATAACTCTTTTTGTGTCGATCTTGTCTGGTTTGTATCGTTGTCGAATCATTAGTCATATACGTATTAACTTCGGGTCCCAACAATGTTGCTTCACCCACCTCATCCCAACATATTGGAGAACGACATTTTGTCCATATAATGCTTGAATGGAACCATGCCTATATTTGTTTAATAACTATTGTTGTATGATGAATTCCACCAATGGCAAGTTCTTATCCCAACTTCCTTTGAAATCTAGGACACGAGTTTTAATATATCTTCAAGAGTTTGAGTAGTCCTTTCGATTGCCCATCCGTTTGAGGATGGTATGCCAAACTGAATCGTAAATCCGTGCCCATAGCTTTTTTTGCAAGCTAACCCAAAATCTTGAAGTGAATCTTGGGTCACGATCCGAAACTATGGATACGGGCATGCCATGCAACCTCACAATCTCATTCACGTACATACTAGCAAGGCGTTCAAGGAATAAGTCTCCGTGTCGGCAAGAAATGAGCGGACTTGGTTAATCTATCAACAATAACCCAAATAGCATTGATGCCTTGAGAAACCGTAGGAAGACCCGTAATGAAATCCATAGTAATGTGTTCCCACTTCCATTCCGGAATCTCAAGTGGTTGCAACGGACCCTTAGGTACAAGATGCTCGCCTTTACACGTTAGCAAGTTAAACACATCGAGATAAACTTTGCAATCTCTCTTTCGTATTGTTCCACCAAAATGTATGTCCGAAGATCACGATACATTTTAGTACTTCCGGGATGGATTGCAAATGGCGTAATGTGTGCCTCCATCATAATCTTGTACTTCAAATCGAGTCGTTAGAACACAAAGTCTAGAGTGGACTCAAGTATTCCTTCTTCATCAATTCTCGCTTCGGAATAGCTCCTTCTTGTACTTTCTTCTTCATACGCATCATTTCCGAAGTCGGTGGCTTGAGCAATCTTAACTTTTTATATTAAAGTTGGCTCTGTCTGTCGTATACTTGACATCATCGCTTTTCGTTCCGCGATATGATCTTCTACTCATCGCGTCGGCTACCACGTCGCTTTTCGAGGATGGCATGGTTAGAATATGTGCGAAATGAGTCGCCTCTTGAGCTCTTGGAAAATCTTCTCGCATTCCTCGCGCTCCATACAATTTTGTATCTTTTCGAGTCGGCTAAGTTAACGGAATAGCGATTCGAGAATATCCTTCAACGAATCTCCGATAATAACCAACTAAGCCTGAAAGCTACGTATTTCGATAATCGACTTAGGTTGCTCTCAAGCTGTGACTCATATCCCAATCTTGGATAAGACGTCACAATGACACCTATCGATTTACTATCGCATTTAATAATATGGCGTCCCTACGGAGAGTGCGCTTAGGTGAATTCCACAAAGGAAGTCACAAGATAAAGGCTCGGTACCAAATTCTATAGTTGAATTTTTAACTCACGAAGTTCAATAGAGCCATTCGATGTGAGATTTTAGAAATGAGTTTTGTCTGGGGTTCAAAGTCGATACAAAATTTAATATCGAAAGCTTTGGGAGTAAGCCAAGAAATTCTTCAGAAATACGTCGGGAAAAATCAATAACAACAGAATATTATTCAAATCGACGTGTCTTTATTCAAATCCATAACATGGACTAAGAAAATTTGACATCCGTAATAAACGCGATTGACTTCATGGCTTGATATGAAAATGTTTGACTACAATGGTTTGATTGCTTGAATTGAATAACGAGTTGCTTAGGAATATGAAAACTAACAACCTTACGAAAATAATCAATTTCGGCATGAGGAGTAGTTAACCTTAAAATCACATCAAAACAAATATCTCTATAGAAATAAGGTTAACGAGTAATGTGATAGTGCCAACTGAATCAAGCAAGATTTATAAGCGATGGATGTGATGAAAGTTTCTCCTAACGGAGTTTCCACGAGATAGGTCAAAGTCTAATTTCTCCTGAGTCAAGTTTAAACGTTGGCGCAAGTAAGAAGAGAGATAAAAGAATGGGTAGAACCGATATCTAGTAAGGTATATACTTCATGAGAATTTATAATTAACTAACCTGTGCTAACTTCGTTCGGGTTCCTTGCATTTAATGACCCCATCACGACAAACGCTCTTCCGGAATCGTTGACTTTGACTTTTACGGGACGATCTTTTTGAGTCACCGTCCCCCAATTGAACTAGGTTTTCGCCTTCGTCTAATCTCGAGCGATATGTCCTTCTTTTCCACAATTATAGCATACCTTAAAGCTGCTGTGTGGGCGGTTGGGTGATATATCCCTCTTTCCGCATTTGTAACATCTGACCGGTGGTCGTTCTCCTCCACCAAAACTAGTTGCTTCTTCGGCGGCACGTCTTCACATGGTCGTTGTTGAATCTCCTCTTTTAAAATCTCCTCCCGACTCGCTTCTTCTATTTTCATGGCCACGATTACCACCAGAGTGGTTACTGCCTTTGTCTACAGTATTCTTCTTTCTCCACCGGTTATCGTTATTCGATGATCGCTATCTTGATGATGATCCTGGTTATGGTCCCTCGGTTGAGCGTTACTTTCGTTATCTCGCTTTCAACAACCGAGCCACCGCTGACAACATCCGAATAGAGAAAAATTTATGAGAAATGAGATCTTGGACGTATGTCAAGTTTCAAACCTCTCGAAACATCCGCGTCATACGTTCCTCATTCTCCACCAAATGAGGTGCAAACTCGATAACTCAAGAACTTACGCCTCGTCTTTGGGACACCGTCATGTTATTACGCTTTCTGGTCTAATAAACTCCACTTCCTTCATATAGCCGAATACTTTCGAAAGTACTTGTCATTGAACTGTTTCTGAAATGTCTCCCATGACGTCTTTGAGTGCGGTGGATGGATGCGCTTCCTGATTCCCACCGATGAATTTGCCTCGTTCGGAACATAAAAGTAGCGAATGGAACTTTCTGTTCCTCCATGCATCCCAAGACATCGAATATCTTGGTAATTTGTTTGACCCGTCTCATGTAAATCGGATCCGGCTTTCCCAGAGTGCGGTGGTCCCAACTCTTTGAATCGCTTGGCTGTGACCACCGTGAATTGCTATCATTTCTTCCTCAGTATTTTGAACACGAGTCTCCTCGTGCGATTTTGCATAAACCGCAAAAAGCTTCTAAACATCCCCTCGTTCATCATCTGCTTTCGTTGATGTTGTTCATAGGAGGTACATTGTCGACTGTTGCGTTCTCCTCGTTGGTAAGTCTGAGCAGCATCTCCACGGTCTCATTTACTCCATGTTTAATATTCTCGATCGACATTCTCAAATCATCGTCATAAAATAAGGGTTAATTAAGGAAATCAATATATCACATAATATCCCTATATACTAACCAACTAACAAATAAGCTTAGGTAGGACACCTTTGGCGAAGGGATTTACTCGTCTCTCCCCTCTAGTTCAATTCCCAGATCTCATGAGATCATATCCCTAAGCTCGATACCCACTGTGGCCCCCCAAAATAGGTATACACAACACCCATTCTGAGTGCGCCAAATACATGGTACAAGAAGCAAACTACAACTTCAATAATACAAATGTCGTGTGAAATACGACAATATATCTTAATGAGTTTAAATATAATATTGTCTTCTGTATAATATCCACACGCAAATAAATCCCCATCATAATTGTTGATTCATTATTTTACAAAAATGGTGAGGACTACTAAACAACTCTCTCTAGAACCTTCATTCCATACCCAGAAATAGTACTTTCGCTACATTCTCGCCTCCCGAGAAGAAAAATGGAACAACAAGGAAAAGGGTGAGCTCAACTAGCCCGATAAAGAATATTATGACTAAGATAATATACAACAAATTATCGTTAGTCTTCAACGAGGAAAAATCGATGAATACAATAGACAAATAAGTTTTGGATCAATATTCGCAATGAAATAATAATCCATAGAAGAGTTACGTGAGAGAATGAAATCTACTATAATCTATGAATTTAACGGTCCATCATCAATATGTTATCCTGTAACATCAATCAATATGCATCCGGAATCAAATATTCATCTTTGCACTACTGAGCCAAAGATATTCATCGATTAATCATATTCATTTAAACACTGCTCATCTTTGCACTACTGAGCCAAAGATATTAATCAATCGGTCGTGTTCATCTCAACACTGCTCATCTTTTGCACTACTGAGGGCCAAAGATATTCAATAATATCATCATTTAAGATCGAGGATGATGAAAAATATTTTTAAGAAAGCGAATCCGGTGAAACAAAATGACAAGGATTAAGGATTAAGGATTAGTACTTGGTTTTATCCACGCCCAAAAATACCTCAAAAATAATCATAGTGGTGTAAAATTCGAGAATGATCAAAACATGGATACAATCGAGTTAGTATCCGAATAGATGTTTTGAACGAAAAGAAGAAATTTTATTTTTAATTGAATAAGTCTGCAGTATCGTGAATAGTCTTAGTATCGTGAATAGTCTTAGTATCGTGAATAATAACTCAGACACCAAAAAGATAGAAATTCCACAAAAACAACTTCACGCTTCATGAATAGTACTACGAATGAATAGTAACTCGTGAATAATAACTCGTGAATAATAACTCGTGAATAGTAACTCATGAATAGTAACCCATGAATAGTAACCTCGACATGAAAAAGTTCCAAATTTGATAAAAACTTGAGATCAACATTTCAAAGATAATGATATTGAAGAAATAATATCATTACTGAAAAAAATAATATCCACTTACCTCGAAAGATCGGACTTCTAAATGAACACAGGATATAGGCTATGACTTGGACTTGCACCAGTATAGCAATACTCAAAGTATACTCAAAATACTCACAAGAATACGCTCGATAATATAGAGAGAAAAAACTTGAGTTTAAGGTGTGATTTTCAATTCTAACCTAAAGACCCTATTTATAGGAAATTGCTTAGAACACCAAAGCGAAAAATTTAATAAATTAATAATATAATTATATTATTTTCTACACATGTCTAGAATCTGATTTCAGCCATCAAACACATGCCACCTTCTAGAAAAAATAAGAAAAACGTTTTTCTAATTTTAAATATTTTAAACTTCAAAATCAATTATTTTGGAGCTTGAACTTCAATAATTCATAATAAATAGCCCTTTCATCAGAAAATTCGAATCTCACGAGTTTTTATAGGAAATTCAATTCTCTACAACTTTACGGAAGAAAGTTTTTCCAAATTCCAATCGAAATTGGTGAAATCCACAAACGGGCAATTTTACAAAGCTATAATCAAATTTCGATCAATAAATGGGGTCCAATTGACATGTTTAACATGTTTTAAACATTTATTGCAACAAAAATACTCTTCCTCCTCAGTATACTCATATATCCCACATTCGTTGTAAAATATCACCGTTAATATATTATTAAAATAATATATTTAAATGAATTATTTTATCGGAAAAGATAAAATATTAATTTTCAACAATTGTCATTTTAAAAATTTTCTCCATCTATATCCACATAAAATCAATATTTTCCTCATCATATAAATCAATAATTAATTATTCACAAATAATATTACGAAATCACAATATTGACAACCAGGCGGTTCAGGAAGAGGGGCTTTCGATAAAAATTTCTTCTTCTTGGCGGCATGATTAGGTGACCAAACCTCTCCTTGAATGAACTTTCTAGACATTGCCAATAATGTTATCTAATAATATTATTCGGATAATATGAATTATTGCTTCGATAATGAAAGATCTTGTGTAATGACAATTATTGAAACAACAACGAATATAAAATATCAACGCAACAATTATTAACTCAATAAAAAATCTTGAGCGATAATTCTTCGTAACCATTATTGAGTAGTGCCTTCTTACGTAAGAATCAATAATTGGTGCAATACTGGTGTCTTCTTGTTCAACAACGCCAGTATTAGTGTGTTTTTAACCACCGGGTATTCAATGATATTAATCTTGAATAACAACTTCTGTGGTTATTTAAAAACAACTTATATTTGTCATTTTCTTCATCCAATCGCTTTCCAGTTATGGGGCCCACACATGGGCTGCATTACCGTCGTGCGAATATTCCCGACCGCATGCGAATATTCCACGACAAACGAATATTCCCCAAATAACAATGAATATTTTATAACCACTTGCTTATTTTGAAATATTTGCATATTTAACCCTTAACTATCCACATTAATCAAATCAACCCTTACTATTTCAAAATAATAAATAAAGGAAATTCCTTTTATTTAAAAAATTTCGGTCTTACTGACCTCCCTCCTTATGAAATTTCGTCCTCGAAATTGGCGTCGTACACAGTGTTTGAAAAGGTGAGGATACCTCGCTTTCATTTCCGTTTCCAATTCCCGGTCATTTCCTCTATAAGCATGATTCCTCCACAAAACTTTAACTTGTGGTATGACCTTTCTTGGCGTAAGACATGCTCCTTCCTATCCAAAATCTTGGCGGTACCTCCTCATACGTTAAGTCTTGGCTATCTCGTCTCCGGTTCTAACTCAATAACGTGGTTGGTCTTTCACATATTTACTGAAATACGGATATATGAAACACATTATGAACACGAGACATACTTTCGAGGTAACGCAAGTCTATAGGCTACATTTCCTACTCGGTCGAAGATTTGAAATGGACCAATAAATCATGGATTGAGCTTTCCTCTCTTCCCAAATCTTGTAACACCCTTCCATGGAGCAACTTCATGACAATCACATGATCCCCTACATTAAATTCCACGTCCTTTCAATGAAGATCCGCATAACTCTTTTGTCGATCTTGTCTTGTTTGTATCGTTGTCGAATCATTAGTCATACGTACTAACTTTCGGGTCCCAACAATGTTGCTTCACCCACCTCATCCCAACATATTGGAGAACGACATTTTTGTCCATATAATGCTTGAATGGAACCATGCCTATATTTGTTTAATAACTATTGTTGTATAATGATTCCACCATAGGCAAGTTCTTATCCCAACTTCCTTTGAAATCTAGGACACGAGTTTTAATATATCTTCAAGAGTTTGAGTAGTCCTTTCGATTGCCCATCCGGTTTGAGGATGGTATGCCAAATCAGAATCGTAAATCCGTGCCCATAGCTTTTTGCAAGCTAACCCAAAATCTTGAAGTGAATCTTGGGTCACGATCCGAAACTATGGATACTGAGCATGCCATGCAACCTCACAATCTCATTCACGTACATACTAGCAAGGCGTTCGAGGAATAAGTCTCCGTGTCGGCAAAAATGAAAGCGAGACTTGGTTAATCTATCAACAATAACCCAAATAGCATTGATGCCTTGAGAAACCGTAGGAAGACCCGTGAACGAAATCCATAGTAATGTGTTCCCACTTCCATTAGGAATCTCAAGTGGTTCTGCAATGCGGACCCTTAGGTACAAGATGCTCCGCCTTTTACGTTGGCAAGTTAAACACATCGAGATAAACTTTGCAATCTCTCTCTTCATATTGTTCCACCAAAATGTATGTCGAAGATCACGATACATTTTAGTACTTCCAGGATGGATTGCAAATGGCGTAATGTGTGCCTCCATCATAATCTTGTACTTCAAATCAGAGTCGTTAGGAACACAAAGTCTAGAGTGGACTCGAAGTATTCCTTCTTCATCAATTCTCGCTTTCGGAATAGCTCCTTCTTGTACTTTCTTCTTCATACGCATCAGCTCCGAGTCGGTGGCTTGAGCAATCTTAACTTTTTCTATTAAAGTTGGCTCTATGCGTATACTTGACATCATCGCTTTTCGTTCCGCATATGATCTTCTACTCATCGCGTCATTTACCACGTTACTCGCTTTTCGGGATGGCATGGTTAGAATATGTGCTTAAATGAGTCGCCTCTTGAGCTCTTGGAAAATCTTCTCGCATTCCTCGCTCCATACGCAATTTTGTATCTTTTCGAGTCACGGCTAAGTTAACGGAATAGCGATTCGAGAATATCCTTCAACGAATCTCGATAATAACCAACTAAGCCTGAAAGCTACGTATTTCGATAAGCGACTTAGGTTGCTCTCAAGCGTGACTCGTATCCCAATCTTGGATAGCGCGTCACAATGACACCTATCGATTTACTATCGCATCGAATATGACGTCCCCTACGGAGAGTGCGGCTTGGGTGAATTCCACAAAGGAAGTCACAAGATAAAGGCTCGGTACCAAATTCTATAGTTGAATTTTTAACTCACGAAGTTCAATAGGAGCCATTCGATATGAGATTTTAGAAATGAGTTTTGTCTTAGGGTTCAAAGTCGATACAAAATTTAATATCGAGCTTTGGGAGTAAGCGAAGAAATTCTTCAGAAATACGTCGGGGGAAAATCAATAACAACAGAATATTACTGTAACCATTATTGAGTAGTGCCTTTTACGTAAGAATCGATAATTGGTGCGATCTGGTGTCTTCTTGTTCAACAACGCGTATTAGTGTGTTTTAACCACGGGTATTCCAACAATGATAACTTGATGTAACAACTTCTGTAGTTATTTAAAAATAACTTATATTTGTCGTTTTCTTCATCCAATCGCTTTTTAGTTATGGGCCCCCACACATGCATTGTGGCGCCGCATTTAATATTCCCGAATAGTCATTTAATATTCCACGCGACCAAACGAATATTCCCCCAACAACAATGAATATTTTATAACCACTTGCTTATTTTGAAATATTTGCATATTTAACCCTTAACTATCCACATTAATCAAATCAACCCTTACTATTTCAAAATAATAAATAAAGGAAATTCCTTTTTATTTAAAAAAATTTCGGGGTCTTACAAGATATGTGTTTGTTAGTGAATCAATAATTATTAGATATATGTGACGAAGTGATTAGGTTATTCTAATTGAACGAATGATCTTATTACTGATAGGTCGATGTATAAAAGATTAATCTAAATTGCGTTATTATGGCAATGACTCGAAATGATATCTAAACCTTATGCACTACTTTTATTTCGTGCAAACAGGTATATCATGTTATGCAAGTTTCTTAAACTTACTCCAATTATTATTGTGCCAGATTATTAACTCTGTTATTATTGATTATGTATTCAATCAGATATTCATACAAGTTCTTACATTATCCAATCATTGTATTATTGTATAATTCGGATATTTATTATGTTCGATTAATTAGTGATATATAGGGTTGAGCAAGTGTCCTCACTTGGATAACCATTTTATTAATCATATGTTGATACATACTTATTGATTTCAAGTATGTATCGTTGACTTAAAAGGCGTCTAAAGCTATTTGATTCAAATAGACATAAAAATATTGTTGAACAAGATAGAACGTTATTGTATCCAACCAGATTATTTTGGTTTGGATTCCCGACTAAGTATGAACATCCCGAATATGGGAAAACTTTTGTGCACCTAAGGTGGATAGAGTGAACAATGATATCATTCTTGCATGTAGTATTGATCAATACAGGGCACATTGGGTAGATCACCCTCGTGTTCGTAAGTTATGACGGTTTGCGGATGAAGTTCTGCTAAACCCTAGCAAAAATGAAAAACAATGTTCATAGTCTGTCGACTGATCTCCAATTATAGTCTATACGTAGTTTCAAAGATTACATGTGGAAGTGATATGTTGTTATTATTGGTTCAAACACTTCACAACTGTTGATTCGTTGTAGAAGTGTCTTTCAAAGAAAACATTTAATTCTTTCAGCTAATATATATTGTTGTCATTACTTCCTGGGCAATCCAATGCTCATTCTTGCTTTAAATTTAAATGTTTTCAGTTAAGTATGATCAACCCGAAGGCTCAACCAAGAACAAGGGGAAAGGAAAGTTGTTCGAATGAGATTTATAATATGTTGTGTAATAGTTATAGTTAATTAAGAAAATAATATTTATTATCTATGATGTAATGAATGTTTAAAGGTCTCGTACCTGGGAGTAAACTTTGATGCATATGTAAATTAAGTTTGAATTTTATATTATTGTTATTATTATTAGTATTATTCAGCTTATAGAAATGGTATCGTGAAGCACCGAGTTCGGGTTTTAAGTACCCGGATTTGGGGGCGTCGCAGCGAATTTGGGTGGTGCCTTTCCTGAGCCTTGGAGAATTAGTCTTCTCACGAGTCTAGTAATCAAACACCGACGGGATAGCCTCCTGGTGGAGGGACCACACAACATACATTCACATACATCGCGTCTCACCGTATGAAAAATGATGACATGTGCGAAGCACTAATATCACAAGCAGATATGGTGCGAAGCACTAATATCACAAGCAGATATGGTGCGAAACACTAATATCACAAGTAGTTATGGTGCGAAGCACTAAGTCCAATAAGGAAATGCATTCGTACACATTCATCAAATGTAAATGCAACATCCACACAAGCGAGATAATGATTTTGAAAATATTGTAATAATGCGGCTTAAGTCCTCTTCTTTGGAGTCCCCAATGATGCGCCACTTGTCGATGTCTAGATTTTTAGATGTCCCTTTCCAGTTACTTGTTCTTTGGTGTTCTCATTTTAGGTGAGTTTTGTTTGAAAAAATAAGTGAAAAAGGTCCGGCATGTATAATGTTGACGATGGGTATTAAGAGTTGTCGGTTGGTTTTTAAATGGTTGTACCAACACAACCGAGAAAAGGTTTGCACATTGACCCGATGATGTGACATTTGCTAAACGAATTCGGTGAAACCGAGATTCATTAGGGTCCGGGGACTTGGTTATCGCGGAGGGAAGGTGTTAAGCGGCCCAGACATCCGTAAGTGTTATCACGGTGACCACCTCTTTTCAAGAAACTATTATCTGAATGTGTTTGTGTGTGTGGTCAATGTCTTTGTTATTTGGAAGTAGTCACGAGGCCTCGTTACGCACCTATATACACAGGTGTTTGAATTTATGTAAAATTCAATTTTAAGGAAGATATATAGCGGTGATGTTTTATAAAAGAGGTTTTTCAAACCCTGATGCTCAATCGTAATTGAGACCTTTTACACTCCCATTTTATTAAATGTTCGGCTTGATTGATTTTATTTTACAGATGCGAGGCATCCGTACGAAAATAATGCCGACTTCCTCATGGGTATGGAAACCATCTGAGGAAATTCAGACACCGTAGAATAATTTACAAGCTGCTTACAGCTAAAAATGTCCATCACAAGAACCGAATCTAGATCCAATAGGTTGAATCTGTGATCACATGATTCCTAGGCGCACAAGATACTGCAATTTGTATGAAAGCAGTAAACAGGTATATATATAAAAGTTGTAAATATATATATACATACAGGATCACCAACCACGAAGCACCTCCATGGGGGATCAGAAAAGTAAATAAAGCTGTAAAAGCTATCAACCGTCACGGAGGAAACTCTAGGCGGGACGAAACGTAAATAAAGCTGTAAATACGGTCAACCGCCATGAAGGAAACTCCAGGTGGGACGAAATATAAATAAAGTTGTAAAAGCAATCAACTTCCACTAAGAAAACTCCAGGCAGGACGAAAATATATATATATATATATATATAAATACAAAAGCAATAAACGCACTGGATGTAAAATCCAGGCTCATCGAACAGAGTTTGACAACAGTTCATATATATAAATATATATATATATATATATATATATATATACAAAAGCGAAATAAACGCATAGGTGTAAAATCCGTGCTCATCGAATAGAGTCCAGGCCATAGTTCATATATATATATATATATATATATATATATATATATATATATATATATAAAAGCAGTAGTAAACGCATGTATGTAAAATCCAGGGCTCATCATCAATGAGTCAGACCACGATTCATATATATATATATATATATATATATATATATATATATATATATATATATATATATATAAAAGCGATAAACGCCTGCACTAAAAGTCTAGGCTCATCGAACAAAGTTCGACACACAGTTAATATATATAAATGTATATATATATATATATATATATATATATATATTAAAGCAAATAAACGCTCGGGGCAAAATCAGGCTCAATCGAGGCATAACTCGATAATATTAGTCAATATATATAAATATAATATATATATATATATATATACAAGCTGAAACAAAACCACGGACCAAAGTCCGGGCAAATGCACGCAACACGACTCTCAACGTGAAGAAGGGTGTGTGCAGAGATGAAGAGAAAGACTTTAAAGTGTGTGAGAAGGCTTACAGTTGACTGCCAAAGAAGACTTCTATATCTTTAGAGTGGGTAAACACTGGCTTTGTAGGTACAAAAGGGATATATATGATCTTACAAGTGTTTAAAATGAGAAAGTACATTCAGCGTGGGGTGAGTCAGAGAGCAAATTGGGCGAGGGGCTTCCTCATTGCTTTTCTCTTGCAAAATGGCCACCCCAAGCCCTCTATTTATAGAGGGGGTGCCGCAGTCTACCTATGGCACCTAGTAATGACAGTGTACTACATGGTGCCGGGGTGCCCCGGCGGTGTGTAAATCCCACCATGTCGGCAATCGTACGTTCGGACAACGCTACTGCTTATTCGGTTGTTCATAACTTTCAATCCAGGAGTCCGATGGAAGTGTGCCATATCATTCTGGAAAGCTCTTTCTGAGAGCTACACAATGACATAGGATTTACCCTTTTTTATTCCAGGAAGATGGGTCCATGACTAAAATGGCATTCCGGGTTTTCGTCCAGTAGTCAATTGTTGGTAGTTTCGTAGTTTGCACTCGAAAGTTAAGATATGGTTCTTGTGGGACTTCTATTGAAGTATATTGAGTTGACATGAGTTGATTTGATGTGAGTTGAAGTTGAGTTAGAAAAATGACCATTTTGCCCCTCCCGGGGTTATCTCCAATTTTCGCACAGTTGTAGCAGTATTTTCTCAGGATTGTCTCTGAGGTTGACTTGATGTTGACTTTGACTATCATCAAGTTTATCTCTGAGGTTGGCTTGACCTCCTGGGGCTACCTCCAGGCTTTGATCTTGATTCCCCGGGGCTATCTCTGGGGTTGAAACTGATTTTTCTGGGATTATCTCCGGGGTTGGAACTATTTTTCCGGGGTTATCTCCGGTGTTGGAAACTGGATCTCCCGTGGCTATCTTCAGGATTAAAATTAATGTTGTAGTTCTCCAGGGTTATCTCCGGAGTGTGAAAAAGACGTTTTTGTCCTCCTGCATAGTCAGTAATCTGCCTCTCCTCCCAACATAAAAGTGGCAAAGGGAACCTTTTGCTCCTCGGAACATCCCAAGACATCAAATATCTTGGTGATCTGCTTTATCCACGTCTCTGCCATAAGTGGTTCTGGCTTTCCCAAAAATTCTGAGGGTCCCAACTCCTTGAACTGCTTGGCTGTGACAGACCACGCGTTGCCATCACTTCCACCCGTATTTTGTACACGAGTCTCCCTCGTCTGATTTTGCATTAACTGCAAAAAGCTACTAAACATTTCATCATTCATCGTTTGCTCGGTAGTGTTGTTTATAGGAGGAATATTGTCTTTCTGTTGTACGTTCCCCTAGGTGGTGATTAAAGGTGTCTCCACTGTCTCATTCACTCCATCGTTAATATTTCCCGCTGCCATTCTTAAATACTGCCATGAAACAAGGGTTAATTAAACAAATTAACATATTATCCCTATACTCTACCGACCCAAATAAATACCAAATAAACTTAGGTAGGTCATACTAGCGAAGGAATTCCCCGTCTCTCCCCTCCTAGTTCTTATCTCACACCTCAGCCAGGGATCATATCCCTAAGCTTTGATACCAACTGTGACGACCCCAAAATAGGTCCATTCCATCCAACCCATTCTCGAGTCTCCAAATACATACGGTACGAAATAAATACAACTTCAATGTCTACAATTGTCGTGTAAAAATAAGACAACCATATATCTTGTGAGTTTGAATACAACTATTGTCTAATAGGCGGTATATAAAACTCAAAAGGGGTCCTCATTACAATTATTGATCACGCTATTTCACTTTGAATAGTGAGGACTACTAATGCAACCATCTGGACCAGTCGATCCATTCCCCAGACTAGTCCCAAATATATTCTTATTTCCTAAAGAGAAAAAGTGAAAGAAAGGGTGAGCTCAACTAGCCCGAAGAAAAATATTATGACTAAGATAATATACAAAAAATTATCATTAGTCTTTAACAGGAAAAATCGATAAAATTATAATGAGACAACAAGTTTTAGATCAACAATGCATGACGAGAATAAGCAATCCATTAGAAGAATCAAGTAGAAAAGAATTCTACTATCTTCTATGAATTTAAAAGTCCATCATCAATATTTTATCCTGTAACATCAATCAATACACATCTTTAATCAAATATTCATCTTTTGCAATCTGCGGGCAAAGATATTCATTTATATCACCAGTTGGTCATGGTCATCTCAACACCTGTTCATCTTTGAACTACGGGCCAAAGATATTCATTAGGTAATCATTCATCTTTGCACTACAGGCCTAAGATATTCCAAATTTGATAAAAAGTTCCAACCAATATTTCGGCATAATGATATTGAAGAAATGATATCACTTACGAAGAAAATAACATCCCTTACCTTGCAAAGACGATGCTTGATCGAATATTGGATATAGTCTTTGAAGGAACTTGCAGACCAGATATAGCAACACTCAAAGTATCAAAATACTCACAAGAATATGCTCGATAATATAGAGAAAGAGAAAACTTATGAATTACGGTGTGATTTTCAATTCTAACTAAGCACCTATTTATAGGAAAATGCTTAGAACCCATGAAGACTAACTTTTGCTTTACTGATAGCTTTTACATGTTACTATTGCCACCCACCACATTTGAAAATCAATTGAGCACATTTCTCACCAACCAATTCCAGAATTTTCCAAAATGTTTTATCATTTAAACAATAATCAGAAACTTTAATAATTCATAGAAAATAGCCCGTTTATCAGAAAAATACGAATTTTATGTCCATTCCACACGAAATCGAATTCTCTACAACTTTGTAGCTTTGAGTTTTTTCAAATTCCAAATGTAAAATACCAAAATCCACAAATGGATGATTTTTAAATACTTCCAATCCGACAAAATACTGATAAAATACCTCAGCATTAATTCCTTCATTACTAACCACATAAATAAATTCATCATTTATATCCACATAAAAAAAAATAATTTCTTATCATATGAATCAATAATTAATTATTCACAAATAATATTACAGAATCACATTTATGACAACCAAATTTTTCCCGAAGAAAGAGGGGCTTTCCGATAAGGATTTCTCCTTCTTCGGAGCGCAATTAGGTGACCAAACCTCTCCTTGACAGAACTTTCTAGACATTGCCAATAATGCTATCTAATAATATTATTCCAAATAATATAAATTATTGATCCGATAATGGAGATGATGTGCGTGACAATTATTGAGCAACAATAATATAAAATATCAACGCAAATTATTATCAATCAATAAAATAAAATATTGAGCGATAATTCATCAGTAACAATTATTGAGTAGTGCCTTCACGTAAGGATCAATAACTCAACAATACGTGCGTCTGGTGTAGCTATCTCTTTGTGCGACCACGCGCCATTCATCAGATTTTAACCAATTTGGATATTCCAACGATTATTAACAGAATAACTACGCCAGTTATTTATAACAACCCAAACTTTGTCGTTTTTTTCATCCGACAGTTATCCGTTATGGGGACCACAAATGGTTGCGTCGTCGTACGAATATTCCCCGACAGAAAGAATATTCCACGACCAAACGAATATTCCCCGACACAATAAATATTTTATTACCACTTGCTTATTTTGCAAAATTTGCACATTTCACCCATAACTAAAGTATTATATCAAATTAACACCTTATTATTCACAATAATAATTAGAGAAAATTCGATTTTATTCATTAAAAAAATTTGGGGTCTTACAACTGGAGGTTATATTTACCAATCAGGTAATTAATCAAATAAATGAGCAATTAATTGCTATTATTTCACATTCTTATAACTATTTGTTCACATTTGTGTACTATTGATTCACATTCATGTACAATTAGGGGAGGTGGTGCAAGATTGATAATACTTGCATGACTAAATCAAAAATGGAGGTATAGATGAAGATACTATACTGTAATTAGTTTTTTCACATGATTATACTATTAAGTCACATAAATGAACTATTAATTCACATTATTTACTATTAGGGGAGGTGGTGCAAGATTGATAATACTTGCAGGACTAAAGTAAAAATGAAGAAAAAGAGGAAGGTATTATACTATAATATTTTGAGCCCCAAAACGTACAATTATCGAAACTATATTTTCCTATAAATAGAAAATCATTCTTCCTTCATTTCTCACCAATTCATTAAAGCTATAGAGAAATCATTATAGAGAGAAATTATAGAGAGAAAGAAGAAGAGAAGTTGCTACCTCACTATTCCAGTATCCAGTCTTCTTCTAAGGTAAGGGTATTATTCTTTCGTATTCATGAAGAGAGTTATTTTCTTTCAATACTCGTAAGGGTTGTTATTCCATTATTTATTATTATATTGGAATAACTCCGCCTATGCCTGGCATCTGCATACATGGTGAAATTCTTTTGTTATTCCATTCTTTATTATTACGAAAAACACATGCGTGTGGTCTATCGCGCATGCCCGTGAATTACGTTATTATTTCATTCTTTATTATTCTCTTGGAATATCATGTCTGTGCGGATTACGCATGACCTAGTTCCATTCTTTATTATTCTATTGGAATATCCTGTCTGTGTGGGTTACGCATGACCTGGTTCCATTCTTTATCATTCTGTTGGAATAACATGTTTGTGCGGATTATGCACGACTGGTGAATTCTTCTGTTATTCCATTCTTTATTATTCTGTTGGAATAACATGTCTATGTGGATTATCGCATGCATGGTGAATGATCTTTCGTATTCATTCCTTATTAAATTGTGGAAATGATCTGTTTACGTGGATTACCGCATGGAGGGCAAAAATCCATGTGCGGTTTCATATATTCTATTATACTCAGTTGATTAAAGTTTTGACTTCTATACTCCATGAAATTAGTGGAATATCCTTGATATTTGCGCTTCATCCAGTATCTTTTCATGGAAATATTCTTCTGAGCATTCTTGAATTTTACTCCACAAAACAGTATCATGTTGACAATTTGGACGTTATTGAATTCTGGATAAATTAAATTATAAATCTTTAAAAATTTATCCTTGAACTTGTTTTATTGAATTCTTATATCATTGTCATCATCTTCATGTTTATATTATGTTGAAAGTCATCTGTGGCCTGTAGTGCATAGATGGACTTGGTATGATTATGACCAGGAATTATTCGGTATAATCATGACCATAATGTTACAAATGATGTGGTAAAAGTCCTCATTGGCCCGTAGTGCATTGATGGACAGTTGTTGGCATGATCATGACCTTTGATGAATACACGAATATCCTTAGCCCGTAGTGCATGGATAATTTATGGTCGTGATACTAAAGAATATCCTTGGTCGTAGTGCAGGGGTGATTCGATGATGTGGATTATTTATTAAGATGAGTCTCAGCGATAAAGTTGATGAAAAACTTTTTAAATCATAGAAGATAGTAGATTTTATGCTCTACTTGACTCTTCTAATGGATTGTTTGTTCCTCTGCAGTTAAACGTGTTGTCTATTATATTCTATCAGTTGTTATACTGTTGAAGTCTAAGGATAATTTATTCTGCATTATCTTAGTCATAATATTTCTTAGGGGGCTAGTTGAGCTCACCCTTTCTTTCACTGTTCTCTTCAGGAAATGAGAATATAGCTGGGACGAGTCGGGGAACGGATTAACGGTCCAGATGGTTGTTTTAGTAGTCCTCACTATTCTATAAAATAGTGTGACAATAAATAAAATGAGGACTCCATTGAGTGTGGATATTGTCTAGATGACAATATTCTTATTAAAACTCTTAGATTATGTTTTGTCGTATTTTACACGACTGTTGTATAATTAAGTTGTATTTGAATTTTGTACCATGTATTTGGCGACTCAAGATGGGTGATGTATACCTATTTTGGGGGCGTCACAGTATCATCTGCATAATATTTTATATTATTAAATCAATAATTGAGACGACAAAGTTATTCATATTATTATTTGCAATATTGATAATGTCTAGAAAGTTCTGTCGAGGAGAGGTTTGGTCACCTAATTGCGCGCCAAGAGGGAGAAATCTTTATCGGAAAGCCCCCTCTTATCGGTAAGGGATATTATTATTTTAGTATTCATATGAATAATATTTTCTTCTATACTCTGTAGTATGTGAGTAATATTATTTCGTCTCGTATTCCTGATTATACCATCATTCGGTTAAAGTATTGTTTCTATATTCCATGAAATTAATAGAATATCCTTCAAATTTGCGCTTCATCTAGTATCGCTTCACAAGGATATTTTCTGCACATTCTTGTTAAATTTTAAGTTTTTCATGCTGGAGTACTGTCTATGAGTATTATTCATTTATACGGTACTATTCACAAAAGTACTATTCACAAAGTACTTTTCACGAGTACTATTCACGGAGTACTATTCCTGAGGTACTATTCACTCGGGTACTATTCACCCGAAGTACTATTCATAACAAAAATTGATTTTTTTCGGTCCAAATCATTTTGATACATTATTGTAAGACCCCAACTTTCATAAATAAAGATTATTTTTCTCTAAATATCATTTTGAATATTATAGTGTGGATTTGATATAATGTTATAGTTGTGGGTAATATTTATAGATTTTGCAAAGTAAGCAAGTTGTTATAAAATATTCGTATGGTCGGGGAATATTCTTTTTGTCGGAGAATATTCGTACGATGGCACAATCATTGGTGGACCCCACAACAGAATTATTGTTAGAGTCACAAAACAATAAAAAATATCTTTTTTATAAAAATAACGGCGAAAGTTTTACTGTTAGCTGTTGAAATACCCGGTGGTAAAAATACGATGTCTGGCGTGGTTGCACAAGAGCAGCACTATTGATTATTGATGCTTACGTGAAAGCCACTCGGTTATACTCAATTATTGCTACAATAATTGCTGCATTGTATCACATATTATTGATTCAATTATTATCACATTATCATCTGCATAATATTTTATATTATTAAATCAATAATTAAGACGACAAAGTTATTCATATTATTATTTGCAATATTGACGATGTCTAGAAAGTTCTGTCGATGAGAGGTTTGGTCACCTAATTGCGCGCCGATAGGGAGAAATCCTTATCGGAAAGCCCCCTTTTTCCTGGGAATGATCTGGTTGTTAAATATTGTGAGTTATAATATTAATGATGAATAATTGTTGAAAGATTAAATATGTGTTGATTGAAGATAAAATGATTTGTGGTAATATTTATTTAATCCTTGTTATAAATAAGAAGTCAGTTATGAGACGTATGTGATAAGTTTGGTTTATTTTATGGGGGCCCATATGTCATCATCTAAGAGTCACTTTCATCAATAGTAATTGTCTTTACCAGACGTCGAACCAATTGTCGTTTCACATTACAGGCGTCGAACCAATTGTCGTTTCACATTACAAGCGTCGAACCAATTGTCGTTTCACATTACAAGCGTCGAACCAATTGTCGTTTCACATTACAGGCGTCGAACCACTTGTTGTTTCACATTACAGACGTCAAACCACTTGTTGTTTCACACTACAAACGTCAAACCACTTTTCTTTTCACATCACCAGTCGTCAAGCCACTTGCCTTTTCATATTGCAAGGGCTAAGCTAGAAATCTTCTATAAATATAAGTTTAATTCTTCTTTCATTCTCACCAATTCACTACGACTCACAAAAGAATTCTATAGAGAGAGAATTAGAGAGAAAGAAGAAGAGTATTCTGTTACTATACTATTTCAGTAGCCAATTTTCTACTAAGGTAAGGGGTATTATTTATTTCGTATTCGTAAGGGATGTTATTTTTGTTCAATATTCGTATAAAATAATATTTTCTTCCATACTCTGTAGTATGTAAGTAATATTATTTCGTTTCAGATTTCGAATTCTATACTCATTTTGTTAAAGTTTTGGATTCTATACCCCATGAAATTAGTAGAATATCCTTGATATTTGCGCTTCATCCAGTATCCTTTCATGGAAATATTATTCTGAGCATTCTTGATAAGTTTTAAGTTTTTCATGTTGGGGTATTATTCACGAGTTACTATTCCCGAAGTTACTATTCACTGGGTACTATTCACTCAGTTACTATTCACCCGAGGTACTATTCATGACAAAAATTGATTACTTTTTGGTCCAAATCATTTTTGATACAATATATTCTTGAATTTTACTCCACAAAGCAGTATCATGTTGACGATTTGGACATTATCGAATTCAGGATAAATTGAATTATAAATCTTTAATATTTATCCTTGCTCTCATTTAATTGAATTCTTATATCATTGTCATCATCCTCATGCTTATATTATAATGAAAGTCATCTTTGGTCGTAGTGCATAGATGGACTGTTGATTGGTATGATTATGACCAGGGATCATTCGGTATAATCATGACCCGAAATGTTACAAATGATGTAGTAAATGTCCTCATTGGCTCGTAGTGCATTGATGGACAGTTGTTGGTATGATCATGACCATTGGTAATACTAATGAATATCATTGGTCGTAGTGCATGGAAAATTTGATGATGTGAATTATTTATTAAGCTGAGTCTCAGCGATAAAACTGTTGATAAACTTTTTAAATCATAGAAGATAGTAGATATCATGCTCTACTTGACTCTTCTAATGGATTATTTGTTCCGCTGCAGTTAAACTTGGTGTTTATTATATTTTATCAGTTTAACACTATTGAAGGCTAACGAAAATTTATTCTGCATTATCTTAGTCATAATATTTCTTAATGGGCTAGTTGAGCTCACCCTTTACTTTCATTGTTCTCTTCAGGAAATGAGAATATAGCTGGGACTAGTCGGGGAACGGAGTGATGGTCCAGATAGGTGGCTATAGTAGTCCTCACTATTATGTGAAATAGTGTGATAATAATTGTAATGAGGACTTTATTTGAGTTTGTATACTCTCTACGAGACATTATCCGTGTTGAAACTCTCAACTACGTTTTGTCGTATTATATCAAAGAAGTTTGTATTTAAATTCTGTACCACATATTTGGTGACTCAAGATGGGTGATGTATACCTATTTTAGGGGCTTCACAATTATCATTCTTGAATTTTACTCCACAAAGCAGTATCATGTTGATAATTTGGACAATATTGAATTCTGGATAAATTAAATTATAAATCTTTAAAAATTTATCCTTGAACTTGTTTTATTGAATTCTTATATCATTGTCATCATCCTCATGTTTATATTATGTTGAAAGTCATCCGTATTCTGTGTAGTGCATAGATGGACTTGGTATACGATTATGATCGAGGATTATTAGGTATAATCATGGCCCGTAATGTTACAAATGATGTGGTAAAAGTCCTCATTGGCGATGGTGCATTGATGGACGATTGTTGGCATGATCATGACCATTGATGAATACACGAATATCCTTGGCCGTAGTGCATGGATAATTTGTGGTCGTGATACTAAAGAATATCCTTAGCCGTAATGCATAGGTGATTCGATGATGTGGATTATTTATTAAGCTGAGTCTCAACGATAAAAGTGGTGAAAAACCTTTTAAATCATAGAAGATAGTAGATTTTATGCTCTACTTGACTCTTAAATGGATTGCTTGTTCATTGCAGCTTAAACTTGTTGTTTGTTATATTTTATCGGTTTAACACATCGTTGAAGGCTAACGATAAATTATTCTCGCATTATCTTAGTCATAATATTTCTTCTTTGGGCTAGTTGAGCTCACCCTTTTGATTTCATTGTTCTCTTCAGGAAATGAGAACGTAGCTGGGACTAGTCGGAGAACGGAGTGACGGTCCAGATGATAGCATTAGTAGTCCTCACTATTCTATGAAATAGTGTGATAATAAATGTATTGAGGTCTCCATTTGAGTTGAATACTGTCTAAAAGACAATATTCGTATTAAAACTCTCAGTTTATGTTTTGTCGTATTTTACACGATAGTTGTATTATTAAGTTGTATTTGAATTTTATACCATGCATTTGGCGACTCAAGATGGGTGATGTATACCTATTTTGGGGGCGTCACAAAGCACCTCCATGGGGATTGAGAAAATATAGATAAAGCAATAAAACGATCAACCACCTCGAAGTAAACTCCAGGCGGGACAAAATGTAAATAAAGTTGTAAAAGGCCACGAAGTAAACTCCAGGCCTGACAGAAATATAAATAAAGCGGTAAAAGGCCACGAAGTATACTCCAGGCCAAACTGGAATGTTTGTGTGTGTGTTTGTGTGTGTATATATATATATATATATATATATAAAGCGATAAACGCACTGGACATATATCGATCCAGCGATAAACGCACTGGACATATATCGATCCAGGCTCGTTTACGTTAATTCACGATGCAGGATATATATATATATATATATATATATATATATATATATATATATATATATATATAGCGGTAAACACACCGAGATATGAAATTCAGGCTCAATCAAATAGATTTTCATAGCAACGACATATATATAAGTGTGTGTGTGTGTATATATATATATATATATATATATAGCGATGCGCCTTTCGGATGTAAATCGGGCTCATCGAATGAGTTCACCACGCTTTATATATATATATATAAAGCAATAAACGCTCCGGATGTAAATCCAGGCTCAATCGAGGCATAACTCGATAATGTTAGTATATATATAATATATAAATATATATATATATATACACAAAAAGAAATAAAAGCCAGAATAAAATGCAGGCATACACTTGCAACACGACTCTCGGCGTGCGAGAATGTGTGCACGCATGAGTGTAGAAAGACTTTAGAAATTGTAAAAAGACTTACAGTGGACTGCCAAAGAAGACTTCAATAGCTTTAAATGGATGAACACTCGGCTTCCGCTGGTAAAAATATAGCAATATAGAAGCTCACAAGTGTTTAAAATGAGAAAGCACTTAGTTTATAGTGTGTACAGAGCAAATTGGACAAGGCTTCCTCGCCTATTTATCTTACAAAATGGCCACCCCAAGCCCTCTATTTATAGAGGGGGGAGCCGCAGGTGTAGCTGAGACTACCCGTGGTGCCCCGGGCAATGTAGGTCCCGCCGTCTCGAAGTACATGCACTCGGACAACGCGATGTTCGCTCGAATCTGGGAGTCCGATGGAAGCGTGCCATACCATTTCGGAAAGATATTTCTGAGGTATATGAAATGACATAGGATTTGCCCTTTTTTGATTCTGAAAATATGGGTCCATAACCAAAATGGCATTTTCGGGTTTTTGTCAGGCAGTCCATTGAGCTGTTTTGCGTAGTTTGCGCTCGAAAGTTAAGATATGATTCTTGTGAGACTTCTATTGAAGAAATTTGAGTTAAAATGAGTGTCATTGATGTGAGTTGAAGTTGAGTTAGCAAAATGACCATTTTTCCCCTCCCGGGGTTATCTCCAGTTTTCGCGCAATTGTAGTAATCTTTTCTCAGGGTTATCTTTGAGGTTGAGTTGATGTTGACTTTGACGGTCCTCAGGGTTATCTCTGAGGTTGGATTGACCTCCTGGGGTTATCTCCATGCTTTGAATTTGATCCCTCGGGGTTATCTCCGAGGTTGAAACTGACTTTCCCGGGGTTATCTTCGGGGTTGGAAACTGATTTCCTGGGGTTATCTCTAGGGTTGAAAACTAGATCTTCCGGAGCCATCTCCGGGGTTGGAATTGATGTTGTGGTCCTCCAGGGTTATCTCTGGAGTGTGAAAAAGATGTTTTTGTCTTCTTCTAAGGTATAGAGCTAAAGCTATAGAGCAATTCACTAAAGCTATAGAGCAATTCACTAAAGCTATAGAGCAATTATTATAGAGAGAAAGAAGAAGAGAAGTCTAACTACCTCACTTATTTCAAAGATGTCAAGTCTTCTTCAAGGTAAGGGTATTATTCTTTCGTATTCATGAAGAGAGTTATTTTCTTTCAATACTCGTAAGGGTTGTTATTCTATTCTTTATTATTATGTTGGAATAACTTTTATACATGCAATCTGCATACATGGTGAAATTCTTCATTATTCTATTCTTTATTATTACATTTGGAATAACATATGCATGCGATCTATCGCATGCACGTGAATTCTGTTGTTATTCTATTCTTTATTATTCATGCTTGAATATCACATGCATGCGGATTACGCGTGACTTGGTTCCATTCTTTATTATTACATTGGAATATTCTGGTCATGCATGCGGATTACGCGTGACACAGTTTCATTCTTTATTATTCTGTTGGAATAACTTGTCTGTGCGGATTACGCACGCTTGGTGAATTCTTCTGTTATTCCATTCTTTATTATTTTGTTGAAATAACTTGTCTATGTGGACTATCGCATGCATGGTAAATGATCCTTCGTATTCATTCCTTATTAAATTATGGAAAAAATCTGTCTACGTGGATTATCACATGACGGGTGAAAATCCATTTGCAGTTTTGTAATTTTTCTAACTCTCAAAAATTCTGGAAAAAATTGGAAATGATAATTTGTTGAGTTTTCTAGATTGTGTCCAAAAATGGCGATTTTTGGATGTATAGATTAGGAGTTATGAATTTTATGGAAAAAGACTATTTTAAAAGTAAACCCTTATAACTCCTTGTGGTTAACTCCAAAATTGATAAAATTTTTATTGGGAGTACATGTATATAACAGGAGTATACCATGTAAATTTCAGAATTTTTGGACAAAAGTACAATTTATGATAAATGTATAAATATTAAGTTTGCGATTTGGCCATATGAAAATAGTAAATGAATTTTAAAATTCGAGAAAAATATATGTTCAATATGGAACTATATTCGCTAAATCCCGAAAAGAAAACTTTTGGGACTAATTTGTTATTTTTCATGAAAATAGTTTAGTTACAAACATATGAATTAAATATGTTATGTGAAGTTAAAAATTGGTAAATAGGATTTTATGGCTTGAAAATCCTATATAAGGTATATCTGATTTTGATAAGAGATTTGATCATTGGTGATGACATATTATGAGTATGACATTGTTGAATGATTAAATGCATTATTTGGTAAAGCGTAAACAATTAAAATAAATTGTTTATGAGTTTAAGAAGTGATTAAAATATTGTTATAATATTAATAATATTAGATTATGAGTTTATTAAGTGATTGATAATATTTGGATAAATTTAAAGTCTTTAATATTTATCCTTGGTTTCGTTTGATTAATGCTTATATTATTATCATCATCATCCTCATGCTTATATTGTGATGAAAGTCATCTGTGGCTTACGTGCATAGATGGACTTGGTATGATTATGATAAGGAATTATTCGGTATAATCATGACCGTAATGTTACAAATGATGTGATAAAAGTCTTCATTGGCCCGTAGTGCATTGATGGACAGTTTTCGGTATGATCATGACCATGGGTTCTCTTCGGCCAAGGGTGCAAAGAGGAATTGTTTTATGCCATTATCATGACCGTTGATGAAAACACGATTATCCTTGGCCCGTAGTGCATGGATAATTCGTGGTCGTGATACGAATGAATATCCTTGGCCTGTAGTACAGGGATGATTCGATGATGTGGTTTATTTATTAAGCTGAGTCTCATCGATAAAGTTAATGATAAACTTTTAATTCATAAAAGATAGTAGATATCATGCTCTACTATACTCTTCTAAAATACAGTTGCATGTCTTTGGCCTGGAATGGAAAGATGAACTGTTAATGAATATCTTTGGCCCATAGTGGAAGGATGAATTTATTAGTATGATTATGGACAAGAATTGTGATTTAATATAACCATGGTCTTTGATGTTTCAGGTAAAGACAGATGATAAAAATTATCTTCGTTCTGGGTGCGAAGAGGAATTTAGAACCACAATTATGATTATGAGTTATTCACCTGATTGTGGACAGGAATCATTGACTGATGTTACAGGGATAAAACATTGTTGGTGGATTTTTAACGTGGAGAAGATAATAGACTTTATGGTCTATTTGACTCTTCTAATGGATTGCTCGTTCCGCTGCAACTATGGTTGAAAAATTTTATCATTGACCATATGTTTTAAATCTCTGATTTATCACTGACAAAGACTATTGATAATTTAATTATCTTTAGTCATGATATTCTTTACTGGGCTAGTTGTGCTCACCCTTTTACTTCACAATTTCTTTCAGGTATTAAGAGTGTAGCTGTGTCGAGCGGGGGTAACAGGGAATTAGAACGGTGGTCTATAGCTGTTGAGGTTTCCCTTAAAACAGTACGGAAATAATTTTATTGAGAATTATTGATAAGTGTGTCGTATTTTATACATCATTTTAACCGTTGATTTTGGTGAACCAAATAGGGTGAGGTGAACCCAACTTTGGAATGACGTTTTTGCCACTATCATACAAGATGTCTAATGACAGACGACTTCGTGTTATCATAAGACAGGGTTGTGCACATCCACTTGCTTAGTATATCTACGAGCACTACCTATATGATCTTGGAGTTTGCTTGAAATATAATTCTAAATTGGAGACAATAGAGATAATTATATGTCAAGAGAAGACTCACCATTGGAGATAAGATGATAGCAATCTTCTTGTTTTTCTTTGGGGACTATTGGGTCAACCAAAGATAATTCTGTGGACATATGATATCTATCATAACCTTGACGCATGGCCTCCCATGTACGAAGGTTTCCTTGAGTATTTTCCAAAGATTTTAATTTCTAAAACAGTTATTGACCGTACCTTTATGTAAGGTACCATTGTAAGGTCTTGTGGTCAAGGCACCACGAGAGTTATATATATTTATATTAAAACTCACAGTTTAACTGTAGTCGTTTTCTGCATGACAGTTGTATAAATAGAGTTGTCAGTAGTGTATTTTCTGACGACTCAAGATGGGTGATGTATATCTATTTTGGGGGCGTCACATATTTAATTTAAAACTATAATTTGAAAGAAAAAAATAATAAAACTAAAATTCTTTTAAAAGAATTATGCATTCATTTCTTGTGAATGAATTGTTATCCCAAATGAGGGTTTTCTAATTTATTTAAAGGATTTAAAACACCCATTTGAAAAGACAACTTTTCAATTTGAAAAGATATGAACTAAACACACCCTTTTAAAGGTCATATCAGTTCAAACTAGTGACCCAAATCAAACCATTGCACCAATTCAATGTTACACCCGTTCAAACTAACAATCACACATGTTCAAACTAGTGACTCAAGTTGAACTATTGCATCCGATTCAACGTTACACCTGTTCAAACTAGTAATCACACATTTACCATTAAGCCAATGCATCTGTTAGTCATTAAAACAACATATAATATATTTATTATATAACAATTTTTTTTGAAAGGAAACTAATAAATTCACAACAGAAAATTATATTTTTACATGAAAATCATTACTATACATCTATAGCGACACTTTTCATGTTAAAATATCAAAAAGTGTTGTGGAAATATCAATTTTTATTTTGAAAATATCTAACAAAAAGTTCTCCTCATATTATTTCTACCCCATTTACGATAAATAAAAAAATAGCAAAACTAATGATTTAGCCACTGTAGTTGGCAAGTTTTACTTAATTCACCATTGAACTTTTAATTTTTCAAATTACCCCAGTAAACTAATTATTATTTTAAAATTGGGTCATCTTGTTAAATTGAGTGAACGTCTGTTAAATCCTTTTGGCTTTTGTTCCTACGTGACTTTTAAAAAGAAAAAGGAAAAATATAAAAAAGGACATGACACAATCCAGCCTGGTTTACGCGCAAAAATCATTCGGTCTTCCTTAGCTCGATATAAACTCACACATTTGTGTTTTAGCAAACTAGGTTTCCAGCTAAACACGCCCAATTTGGAGGCCAATTCGACCAAAATCAAAGATCAATTCACCCAAAATCAGTAAGGGAAAATTAGGGCTTTTGCTATATTTCATCTCCTTAAACCATTCGAACACCCAGAGGAACGTTAATGACATCTTCTCTTAGCAGATCCTTGTCGGTTCTTGCAAAAATGGTAGAATGCTTCTACGGTTTATCTGCATCAGTTTGAGTCTCCACAAAAATTACAAATCAAAGGGAAGAAGGTTATGTCGTTTTTACCCAGTAAATAAATTTTACTCAAAAATTTTTATATTGTTGTAATGTTTTTTTGATTCAATTTGTTTTTTTTCTTTCTGTTACAAGATGTTAATAAATACTGTGGGTTTTTTTGAATGGTTGGACATAATTCTCCAAAATGAAGATCATGCTAGTGGTTGCAGTGACATGGGTTTAACTACAAGGGATGAAGATGAAGAATTTACTCAGAAACAAAACAAGCTGAAAGATTAGTTAAAGAATTTTAAAAAGGAGGCGTTAAAATTAGAGCTAAAATATTATAGGCTTGGACAGGCAAACAAGTGTATATGATGTTGTCATGTATGTTGACGCGTGTTGTATTAATTTATATTGTCATGAGTTTCTAAGCATTATAAGGCATGTAATGAAGTTAAGTATTGATAGTTATAAAGTATCAAAAAGTGTTGTGAAAATATCAATTTCCATTTTAAAAATATCTAACAAAAAGTTCTCCTCATATTATTCCTACCCCATTTATGATAAATAAAAAAGTTCTCATATTATTATTTCTACCCCCTAGATTTGTAGCCATTCAGGTATCACAACGTGTCAAAATATGACCGGCGAGTTATCATACCTAAAATCTTATCATATTTTTCTCACCCATATTTGTCAACTCTTATTCAAAATTTTATATTTTTTAATTGCACACATATAGTGTCTGTTACACACACACACACACATATAACCAGGATTACTTTTGGGAGTTCGGATCTGATTAAAATGCGGATTTTTTTTATTTTAAAATAATTAATTTTTTTTTTAATATTTTATAGAATTAGAATTTTTTCATAATACAGTATTTTGGGTGTGATTTGGATACATATAACAAAATATGTATGTATAGTCTGTACAATTTGTACTGACATGTTTTATTATATGTATCCAAATCACACTCAAAATACTGTATTATGAAAAAATTTCAGTTCCATAAAATATTAAACTTTTTTTCTAGTTGTTTTTTAAAAAAAAGCAAAAAAAAAAAAGAAAAAGAAAAAGTCCACATTTTTGTTAAAATGCGGGAGTCTAGACCTAATCCGTTCCCTATATATATATAATTGTTTTAAAAATTCAGAAAATAAATTTCCTCAATTTGTAGGAGAAAACTATTTGCAACATATAGCAGGACAAATTCAAAAAGCACAAAAAGATAGCAAATAGTACCATTTTTTAAGAAATTATATTTCCAGCTAAAAGATTGTCGCCGACAAATTGAAAGTATACTATTATGCTTTTTTTAGTTGGACAACTTTTATACAAGTTGCCTTTCAAAATTAACATCATGCAATGCAACAAAGTCAAAAATGTTGTGGGGTAAAATCGAAAGTTTTTAAATTGCAGTGACCGACTTAAAATTCTCCGGTTAACACGTTTTAATTTTGAAGGCGTTACAAATACGAAACGACAATTAGTTTTTTTTTTTTTTGACTACTTTCCCTATAATAACCCTCATTACTCTAACTTTTTTACATCAAATAATATTGCAATGAACTGACATAATTATATAGCAATAAGTCTAGGGGGACATTTTTTAGTAACATTTTTAGTGACATTTTTTATTTATTTATTTTTTTTTGGTTTTTTTTTTGTATTACCTTCCAAAAAATGTATAGTATTTATTTCAACTGAAATTTTTATAAAAAATAGTGTTTTAGGTGTAATTTAGATACATACAAAAAACAGGTTTTAACAGACTGTACATGCCCTATTTTTTGTATGTATCCAAATTATACCTAAAACACTATTTTTTATAAAAATTTCAGTTAAAATAAATACAATACATTTTTACAGAATAGCCGACCTGGGCAAAGCCACCAAAGAACACTTGGGGCCCACAAATTGAGGGGGCCCAAAATTTTTTATAAGTTTATATATTTATGTGTATAAAAAAATAAAATAATAAAAAGATTAATGATATTATGAATTAAAAATGATATATTAGAAAACATTAAATATGGTAGTATAATTGATGATCTTGCATCTAAAAGTGCAACAAGAAGTCATTTTAAATGATATTTTGTGGTTTAGATTTTATTGGGCAAAACTAAAGAAATACTCACTGTGACGCCCCCAAAATAGGTATACACAACACCCATTCTGAGTCGCCAAATACATGGTACAAGAAGCAAACTACAACTTCAATAATACAAATGTCGTGTGAAATACGACAATATATATCTTGTGAGTTTAAATACAAATATTATCTTCAGACAATATCTATACTTTCGAAATAAATCCTCATCACATTTATTGATACATTATTTTACAAAAATGGTGAGGACTACTAAACAACTCTCTCTGTAACCTTCATTCCATACCCCTCGACTAAGACTTCGCTACATTCTCGCCTCCCGAGAAGAAAAATGGAACATCGAGGAAAAGGGTGAGCTCAACTAGCCCAAGTAAAGAATATTATTATGACTAAGATAATATACAACAAATTATCGTTAGTCTCCAACGAGGAAAAATCGATAGAATCTGATAGGCAATGACAAGTTTCGGATCAATATTCATAGAATGAAATAATAATTCATAGAAGAGTTACGTAGAGAATGAAATCTACTATAATCTATGAATTTAACGGTCATCATCAATATTTTATCCTCAGAACATCAATCAATATTCATCTCAAATCAAATATTCATCTTTGCACTACAGCCAAAGATATTCATCAATCGGTCATGTTCATCTCAACACTGCTCATCTTTGCACTAAAGGCCAAAAGATATTCATCGATCGGTCATATTCTCATTTAAACACTGCTCATCTTCTTTCTGACTACAGGTAAAGATATTCTTCTTCGAAATCATTCATCTTTTGACTACGGGCCAAAGATATTCATCGATCGGTCGTGTTCATTTAAACACTGCTCATCTTTGCACTACGTGCCAAAGATATTCTTTAGAAATCATTCATCTTTGCACTACGTGCCAAATATATTCACTAATATCATCATTTAAGACCGAGGATGATGAAAATATTTTTAAAGAACGAATCCAAAGAAACAAAATGACAAGGATTAAGGATTAAGGATTCAGACTTTGTTTTATCCATGTCCAACAATACCTCAAAAATAATCATAGTGGTGTAAAATTCAAGAATGATCAAAACATGGATACAATCAAAGCTAGTATCCGAATAGATGTTTTGGACGAAAAGAAGAAATTTTATTTTTCGATGAATAGTCTTGATATCGTGAATAAGGTCGATATCGTGAATAATAACTCTCCGACACCAAAAGATAAAATTCCACAAAAAAAACATTTTCACGCTTAATGAATAGTACTCGTGAATAATAACTTCGTGAATAGTAACTCATGAATAGTAACTCATGAATAGTAACCCCACATGAAAAAGTTTCAAATTTGATAAAACTTGATCAACATTTCAAAGATAATGATATCAAGAAATAATATCATTACGAAAAAAAATAATATCCCTTACCTCAAAGAATCAAGATTTCTTGGAAGGAAAGATCGGAAGTGATGTTGAATGAAACTTGTCTTTAATAAAGAACTCTCCAAGTATCTAAATACTCACAAAATACGCTCGATAATATAGAGAGAAAATAGAAAACTTTGTTTCTGGTGTGATTTTCAATTCTAACTTAGCCCTCTATTTATAGGAAAATGTTAGCCCATAGAAGCGGACTTGACTGCTACCGATGGCTTTACTTCTACTACTATTGCCACCCACCACATTTGAAATAAAATTCAGCACATTTTTTACCAACCACAAGTGGGGCCCACTCAATTCTAGAATTTTCCATCAAAATCAATTATAACCCTAATTTAGAATCGACACCTCTTAAAATTCACAACAAATCATTCGTACATTTTAACGGTTCAAAATTTGTGGACATATACTCAACTTATGTATGTATAACATACCCAAAATTTACCACAATCCAACGGTTGATTAAAAATTATAACCCCATAATATATCTCAAAACCCCGATTTGATTTTTAACACCTCCAATCCGATAAAATACCGATAAAACACCTCAACATTAATTCCTTCATTAATAACCACATAAATAAATCCATCATTTATATTCATATAAAATAAATATTTCCTTATCATATGAATCAATAATTAATTATTCACAAATAATATTACGAATCACATTTATAATGACCAGTCGCTCCTCAGAAAGAGGGGCTTTCCAATAAGGATCTCTCCTTCTCATGCGCGCAATTAGGTGACCAAACCTCTCCTTAGATGTAACTTTCTAGACATTGCCAATAATGTTATCTAATAATATTATTCAAATAATATGAATTATTGATCCGATAATGGGAAATCTCAGTCGCGAGTGACAATTATTGAACAACAATAATATAAAATATCAACGCAAAGAATTATTGAATCAATAAAATAAAATATTGAGCAAAGAATTCATGTGAAAATTATTGAGTAGTGCCATCTTACGTAAAGGATCAATAATTCAACAATCTGCATGCGTACCGTGTGCTACTTTGTAACCACGCCAGACATTCTTGTATTTTAACCACCGAGTATTCCAATGCCTCTTAATCTTGGAATAACTACGCCAGTTATTTATAACCACCCAAACTTTGTCGTTTTCCTCATCCAATCGCTTTCCGTTATGGGGCTCACACATGGTCACACTTGCCACATACGAATATTCCCTCGAAGCATTTAATATTCCACGACCAAACGAATATTCCCCGACAGTACGAATATTCCACGACCAAACGAATATTCCCCGACAAAAATGAATATTTTATAACCACTTGCTTATTTTGAAATATTTGCGTATTTAACCCTTAACTATCCACATTAATCAAATCAACCCTTACTATTTCAAAATAATAAATAAAGGAAATTCCTTTTTATTTAAAAAATTTCGGTCTTACAACCTCCCTCCTTATGAAATTTCGTCCTCGAAATTGACGTGACGTACTCTGTGTTTTGAAAAGGTGAGGATACCTCGCTTTCATTTCCGCTTTCAACTCCCGTCATTTCTCTATAGCATGGTTTCTCCACAAAACTTTAACTTGTGGTATAACCTCGATACATGGACATGTTCTTTCCTATCCAAGATCTTGTGATGTACCTCTCATATCGTTAAGTCTTCTATTATCTCGTCCTGGTTCTAACTCTATAACGTGGTTCGGTCTTTCACATATTTACTGAAATACGATATGTGAAACACATTATGAACACGAGACATACTCGGAGAGGTAACGCGAGTCTATAGGCTACATTTCCTACTCGGTCGAAGAATTTGAAATGGACCAATAAATCGTGGATTGAGCTTTCCTCTCTTTCCAAATCTTGTAACTCCTTCCATGGAGCAACTCATGACAATACACGATCCCCTACATTAAATTCCACGCCCTTTCGATGAAGATCCGCATAACTCTTTTTGTCGATCTTGTGCCGCTTTGTATACGTTGTCGAATCATTTGGATCTTTTCAAAGAGTCATACGTATTTAACTTTCGGGTCCCAACAATGTTGTTTCACCCACCTCATCCCAACATATTGGAGAACGACATTTTCGTCCATATAATGCTTGAATGGAACCATGCCTATATTTGTTTAATAACTATTGTTGTATGAGAATTCCACCAATGGCAAGTACTTATCCCAACTTCCTTTGAAATCTAGGACACGAGTTTTAATATATCTTCAAGAGTTTGAGTAGTCCTTTTTCGATTGCCCATCCGTTTGAGGATGGTATGCCAAATCAATCAGAAATTGCGTGCTATAGCTTTCTAACCCAAAATCATGAAGTGAATCTTGGGTCACGATCTAAAACTATGGATACCGGCATGCCATGCAATCTCACAATCGCATTTACGTACATACGAGAAAGACGTTCAAGGGAATAAGTCTCTCGTATCGGTAAGAAATGAGCAGACTTGGTTAATCTATCAACAATGACCCAAATAGCATTGATGCCTTGAGAAACCGTAGGAAGACCCGTAACGAAATCCATGGTAATGTGTTCCCACTTCCATTCCTAATCTCAAGTGGTTGCAACGGACCCTTAGGTACTAGATGCTCGCTTTTACATGTTGGCAAGTTAAACACATCGAGATAAACTTTGCAATCTCTCTCTTCATATTGTTCCACCAAAATGTATGTCGAAGATCACGATACATTTTAGTACTTCCAGGATGGATTGCAAATGGTGTATTGTGTGCCTCCATCATAATCTTGTTCTTCAAATCAGAGTCGTTAGGAACACAAAGTCTAGAGTGGACTCAAGTATTCCTTCTTCATCAATTCTTGCTTCCTAATAGCTCCTTCTTGTACTTTCTTCTTCATACGCATCAACTCCGGGTCGGTGGCTTGAGCAGCTTTAACTTTATCGATTAAAGTCGATTATACTCATATATCATCACGAGGGTACCTAGAGTTTTCATCTCCATCTCTATTATTTGTAAATTATACTGAAATTAGTCTTTGATAATATCGTACTCGTGATTATATAACGATCTTCTACTCAACACGCCGACCACCATGTTCGCTTTTCCAAGATGGCATGGTCGAACATATCTTCAAATGAGTCTCCTCTTGAGTTCTTCAAGCTCTTTCCACATTCCTTGCTCCATTCGAATTTTGTATCTCTACGAGTCACCAAGCGTTAATGGAATAACGATTCGAGAATATCCTTCAACGAATCTCCGATAATAACCAACTAAGCCTGAAAGCTACGTATTTCGATTCTTGACTTAGGTTGCTCTCTCAACCGTGACTCATATCCCAATCTTGGATAAAGACGTCACAATGACACCTATTAGTTTACTATCGCATCGAATATGACGTCCCTACAGAGAGTTCGCTTAGGTGAATTCCACAAAGAAGTCACAAGATAAAGGCTCAGTACCAAATTCTATAGTTGAATTTTTAACTCTTGAAGTTCAATAGAGCCATTCGATATGAGATTTTAGAAATGAGTTTTGTATCGGGTTCAAAGTCGATACAAAATTTAATATCGAGCTTTGGGAGTAAGCGAAGAAATTCTTCGAAATACGTCGGAAAAATCAATAACAACAGAATATTATTCAAATCGGCGTGTCTTTATTCAAATCCATAACATAGACTAAGAAAACTTGACATCCGTAATAAACGAATGACTTCATGGCTTGATATGAAAATGTTTGACTACAATGGTTTGATTGCTTGAATTCAATAACAAAGTTGCTTAGAATATGAAAACTAACAACCTTACAAAAGCAATCAATTTGGCATGATGAGTAGTTAACCTTAAAATCACATCAAAAGCAAATATCTCTATAGAAATAAGGTTAACGGTAATGTGATAGTGCCAACTTGAATCAAGCAAGATTTTTAAACAACGGATGTAATGAAAGTTTCTCCTAATGGAGTCTCCACAGATAGGTCAAAGTTTAATTTCTCCGTAGTCAAGTTCAAACGTTGAGCGCAAGCAAGAGAGATAAAAGAATGGGTAGAACCCAGATATCTAGTAAGGTATAAACTTCGCAAGAATTTATAATTAACTAACCCGTGCTAACCGTTCGGGTTCCTCGCATTTTAATTTGGTCCACGACAAACGCTCTTCCAAGAACCGCTGACTTTGACTTTTACGGGACATCCTTTTGAGTCACCATTCACGCTGGATCTGGGTTTCGATATCGTCATAATCTCGAAAGCGATATGTCCTTCTTTTCCACAATTATAGCATACCTTGGAAGGCTTTGAACAGTTTGACCTTATATGTCCCTCCTCTCCACATCTGTAGCATCTAACCGGCGCGATCGTTCTCTTCCCTAGAATTTGTTGATGGTGCTGATGTTGTCTTAAACGCCTTCCCGTCCATCGTTAAATCTTCTCTTTTTAGATTGGACATCTCTTTCCATAATATCAACGCGTCGTGCGACTTTTTACCCATGCATCACTCATTCTCACTCGTTCGCTTATTTCTTCTTTCACCAGATTCCACTTTATCATCTTATACTCGCCGAAAGAGTGCTTCGCTTCAAGCATCACGTGTCGGGTAACACTGAGCTTGAATCGTTGCATCCTTTTGCTCCACGACCGCTGCAATTCTTTAGCTTTGCTTCTTCTAACTCATGAATACGATTTTGCAATTCTATATTTCGATCATAAAATACCTCTAATAAACTCTCTTCGTGTAATTTCTTCTTCCTCTTCTTCCTCACTCTCACCGTTGTTACCTCTGCGATTATCTCTAAAATCAACTATCAATTCTTCACTCACCACATGGATATCTCTAATTCCTTCTTCTTCGACACATCACATTATCCTCGTTGGCGATTAGAGGTGTCTCCACGATCTCATTCACTCCATTGTTAACGTTCTCACCGTGACCATTCTAAAAAAAAAAACTATCATAAAACAAGGGTTAATTAAATAAATTAACAAATCACATAATACCCTATAATATGACCAACCAACAATAAGCTTAGGTAGGACACACTAGCGAAGGATTTACTCGTCTCTCCCTCCTAGTTCTATTCCCCGATCTCCGCCAGAGATCATATCCTAAGCTCGATACCAACCGTGACGCCCCCCAAAATAGGTATACACACACCCATTCTGAGTCGCCAAATACATGGTACAAGAAGCAAACTACAACTTGAATAATACAAATGTCGTGTGAAATACGACAATATATCTTATGTGAGTTTAAATACAAATATTATCTTCTAGACAATATCTATACTCAAATAAATCCTCATCACATTTATTGATACATTATTTTACAAAAATGGTGAGGACTACTAAACAACTCTCTCTGTAACCTTCATTCCATACCCCTCGACTAAGTACTCGCTACATTCTCGCCTCCCCGAGAAGAAAAATGGAACATCAGGAAAAGGGTGAGCTCAACTAGCCCAAGAAAGAATATTATGACTAAGATAATATACAACAAATTATCGTTAGTCTCCAACAGGAAAAATCGATAGAATCTGATATGTATAAACAAGTTTCGGATCAATATTCGCAGCGTGAAATAATAATTCATAAAGAGTTACGTAGAGAATGAAATCTACTATAATCTATGAATTTAATAAATCCATCATCAATATTTTATCCTCGTAACATCAATCAATATTCATCTCAAATCAAATATTCATCTTTGCACTACAGGGCCAAAGATATTCATCAATCGATCATGTTCATCTCAACACTGCTCATCTTTGCACTAAAGCGCCAAAGATATTCATCACTCGGTCATGTTCATTTAAACACCGCTCATCTTTGCACTACAAAGCCAAAGATATTCTTGAAAATCATTCATCTTTGCACTACTGAGCCAAAGATATTCATCGATCGGTCATGTTCATTTAAACACCGCTTCATCTTTGCACTACAGCCAAAGATATTCTTCTAAATCATTCATCTTTGCACTACGGTGCCAAATATATTCACTAATATCATCATTTAAGACCGAGGATGATGAAAATATTTTTAAGAACGAATCCAATTGAAACAAAATGACAAGGATTAAGGATTAAGGATTCGTACTTTGTTTTATCCATGTCCAACAATACCTCAAAAATAATCATAGTGGTGTAAAATTCAAGAATGATCAAAACATGGATACAATCAAAGCTAGTATCCGTAATAGATGTTTTGAACGAAAAGAAGAAATTTTATTTTTCGATGAATAGTCAGATATCGTGAATAGTGTCAGATATCGTGAATAAAGTCATTGATACGTGAATAGTAACTCACACCAAAAGATAGAAATTTCACAAAAAAAACATTTTCACGCTTAATGAATAAGTACTGCGTGAATAATAGTAGACTCGTGAATAGTAACTCATGAATAGTAACTCGTGAATAGTAACCCCAGCATGAAAAAGTTCCAAATTTGATAAAACTTCGGATCAACATTTCAAAGATAATGATATTGAAGAAATAATATCATTCTGAAAAAAAAATAATATCCCTTACCTCAAAGAATCAAGATTTCTTGAATGAAAGATCTAAGTGATGTTGAATGAAACTTATCTTTGATAAAGAACTCTCCAAGTATCTAAATACTCACAAAATACGCTCAATAATATAGAGAGAAAGAGAGAAAACTTTGTTTACGGTGTGATTTTCAATTCTAACTTAGCCCTCTATTTATAGGAAAATGTTAGCCCTACCAAGCGGACTTGACACAATTTACGATGGCTTTACACTCGCTACTATTGCCACCCACCACATTTGAAATAAAATTCAGCACATTTTTTCACCAACCACAAGTGGGGCCCACTCAATTCTAGAATTTTCCATCAAAATCAATTATAACCCTAATTTCCGAATCAGACACCTCTTAAAATTCACAACAAATCATTCGTGCATTTTTAACGGTTCAAAATTTGTGGACATATACTCAACTTATGTATGTATAACATACCCAAAATTTACCACAATCCAACGGTCGGATTAAAAATTATAACCCCCGCAATATATCTCAAAACCCCTGATTTGATTTTTAACACCTCCAATCCAATAAAATACTGATAAAACACCTCAACATTAATTCCTTCATTAATAACCACATAAATAAATCCATCATTTATATTCATATAAAATAAATATTTCCTTATCATATGAATCAATAATTAATTATTCACAAATAATATTATAGAATCACATTTATAATAACCAGTGCATTCCCCGGGAAGAGGGCTTTCCAATAAGGATCTCTCACTCGGCTGCCATGAATTAGGTGACCAAACCTCTCCTGTAAGCGTAACTTTCTAGACATTGCCAATAATGTTATCTAATAATATTATTCAAATAATATGAATTATTGATCCGATAATGAGAAATCATGCGTTGACAATTATCGAACAACAATAATATAAAATATCAACGCAAAGAATTATTGAATCAATAAAATAAAATATTGAATAAGAATTCTTGAAAATTATTGAGTAGTGCCATCTTCTACGTAAGGATCAATAATTCAACAATCTGCAATATCTGGTAATGCTCTTGTGCAACCACGCAGACATCAGATTTTAACCAATTTGTATTCCAATGATCTTAAATTGAGAATAACTACGCCATTATTTATAACCACCCAAACTTTGTCATTTTCCTCATCCAATCGCTTTTCTGGTTATGGGGCTCACATACGGTCATTTGCTGTTGATTTAATATTCCCGACAACAAAGATTTAATATTCCACGACCAAACGAATATTCCCCGACAAAGATTTAATATTCCACGACCAAAACGAATATTCCCCGGCAAAATGAATATTTTATAACCACTTGCTTATTTTGAAATATGTGCGTATTTAACCCTTAACTATCCACATTAATCAAATCAACCCTTACTATTTCAAAATAATAAATAAAGGAAATTCCTTTTTTATTTAAAAAAAATTTCGGGGTCTTACACTCACTGTAGTTGGTAAGTTTTACTGATTACAGCATTGAACTTTTAATTTTTTAAATTACACCACTAAACTAATTATTATTTTGAAATTGGGTCATTCCGTTAAAAAAAAATAAACGAACGTTAATTTTTTTTCTACAAAACTAATGAATTACTTACTGTAGTTGGCACATTTTACTGATTACACCGTTGAATTTTTAATTTTTTAAATTACCCCACCAAACTAATTAAAAATAATTATTTTAAATATTTTAAAAATTTATTATTATTTTAAGTAAAAATATTAGAAACTTTTTTTCTTCATAAAATGAGTAGAGTTTCAAAAATATAGATTCAAAAAATTATAGTGATTTTAAATTAAATTAATGTTTAGTCAATTTTTTAACATAATGACTCATTGTTAATATTAGAAATTTTTAAAAAAACTAAAAATTAAAATTAAAATAAAAAAAAAGAAAAAAGATAAATAAAAAATTGATTCAATTTTTTCAAAAAAAAATTAATAATTTTTATAAATAAATATTATTTTCAAGAAAAAATTGAAAAATTCTTCATATTATAAAAAATGAGTAAAATTTTATAAAATATAGATTCAAAAAATAAACTTAATTTTCAAAAGGATTTTTTTTTAAAGCAGTAAGGTTTTATAAAATTTTAAGTTTTTAAATCTATATTTTATGAAACTTTACTTATTTTATGGGAAAAAAATTAAAATTTCTAATATTTTTTATTTGAAAATAATAATAATTTTAAAAATATTTAAAATAATTATTTTTTAATTAGTTTAATAGGGTAATCTAAAAATTAAAAGATCAATTGTGTAATCAAGAAACGTACCAATTAAAGTGGGTAATTCATTAGTTTTGTAGATAAAAATTTAACGTCTGCTTTTTTTTTTTTTAACTAATAACCCAATTTCAACATAATAATTAGTTTAGTGAGATAATTTGAAAATTAAAAGTTCAATTGTAGTAATCAAGAAAACTTTACCAACTATAGTGAGTATTTCATTAGTTTTACCGATTTCATTGATATTTTTATTTTTTAGGTACATGTGATGATTTTTTGCTTCGATGATATTTTAAAGTGTTCTTCTTTATTTTTTAATTATAAATTCTTATAATTTTAATAAAAATAATTAGTTGATAATTTATTTATCTTTTTATTTAATTTATATAAAGGGGCACACTTGAAATTTTTTGCCCTAGATCTTAGAAAACTCAGACCGACTCTGATTTTTTGAGAATTACTACAAAAAAAAAATTAATAAATAAATAAATAAAATGTCGCTAGTTATACTCCCATAAACTAAGAACGGCAAGGGTAAAATAGTAATTAAAATCAACTAATCAAATCTCAAGTTTTAGAAGTCTCATTCAACAGTCTACTTTTCTCTCTCTTCTCTCTGCGACCGGCCTCCTTTGACTCTCTCTCTCTATATATCTCTCTTTCTATATATTTCTATATATACACACACATTTATGTTTGTATATATAATGATTCTACGTTATATTTTCTCTCTCTAAAAGTCTTCCTATGGACTTGCAGAATACTAGAATTCTGTAATTATTCTAGTAGATTCACAAATTAATTGGAGAGAATGATCATCGAAACTGTCATTGATTCTCTGGTGCCGTCATGGTGGGAGGTTCAAGTCTCCCTCGCCGCCGCGGCTTTTGTTGTCGCCTCTTACTGGTTCTTCACTTACGTTGGCGGCGAGAACGACCTTGCCGGTGATCGGTCGGGAGTCGACAATTCGGATGTCGCCGGTGATGTCAACGATGATAAGCAAAAGGTCATATCTGTAATTTTATCAGTGCTATGATTGTCAATTTGTTGTTTTCTATCAATTCATTATTCGTTGTTATCTATCAATTCATAATTTGTTGTTAAGGGACTGTTTGGTTTGTTGTTAAATGAGACTAGGAGAGTGAGTTTTGAGGTTCTGATACTGATGGTGATGGGAAAGGCAACTAATTTTGGTGGTAGATATGTTTAAAGTGATTTTATTGACAGCAACATAATAGGATTAATAGCCAGAAAGAGAAATAATGAAAAAGCTAAATACATTAAAGTGTTATTCTAGTGTAGCTGTTTATTGGTAGTAAGAATGTTGCTTTTGCTCAGAAATATTTATTTTTTAGAAAGCTAAAACTGCAGTTTTTACATACATCATTTCTATTGGTAGCTTGCAAAGTAAAAGCGGAAAAGGGTTGACTGTCTTGGATACAGTCACTTCATTTCTGGTCTGTTTTTTCATTTTACATTTCAATCTATTGTCTATATTTTGATAGTTTGAAATAATTGGAGTAGTTAAATTGTTAATGATGTTTGTTTTTTGATGTTCATGGTGAAGAAAAGGCAATACATTTGTGTTGATAGTAGTGTTTAAAGTGTTTTTATTATAATAATTAATTTTGTTATGCAAGCAAAGAGCCAGTTCGAGAAATTAAATAAAGAATATACTTTTTGCTGACAAGAAAAGAGTATTATTCACAGCAAGGCCAAGAGGGGATGCCTATCCTGGTATTCGTGGAGTATACAACAGCAGGTGGACACTGAAAAAACTGTTAAAACAAAAAGCTGTAAACCCTTATACAACCGAGGACACCCCCAGGGGTCCTCAAACTAACATCCCCATAAAAGTATTTTTTTCATTGTAGTTGTTCCTGGTAATAAGACTTTCACCTCATTGAATTACATATGTAACTTTAGCAAACAAAATTTGCGTTCCCTTTTCTCACTGTGTTGCTATAATAGCTGAAAGAGAGACTAATATTGCTTCAAAGTTTCAGTGATACCAGTTCATCAACATAGACACGTAATTATCTTGTATAAAGAATTAATTATACTATTAAGGAGTAAATTTTGGAGTCTTTTTTTTTTCACACCATATATATCATGTAATTAATTTAAAAATGACTATAAGTTTAGGATTTACATTTAATTTGGATTTTGATGTTTCCAATGACATAAATTTAACATACGAATTCAACGAGAAAGTTTGTAGCTTGAGACGAGTCGATAGATTGCAGCAAATGCTGTTAGAGTTTTCACATTTTCCATTCCTAGAAACAAGACATTTGTTTACATTTGTATCTCCTCTTGTTATGGAGATTGTCGCTCCTGTGTGTAGGCCTGTAGCACGCCTATCATCCACCCTAACCCCAGGGAAGTTAAATCCCCATTGCCTCCCTTGAAAGAGAGATGAAATAGGATTGATGAGCTTGCTTGCAAAATCTTAAAACATTTCCTTCAGTTTTTTGCAGCGCTAGATGAATTTCTTTATTCTCTATTTGAGATTATGCTATTTACTAGGTTATGTTTATTTGTTTTCTGTAAAGAACATTTGTGTCATCCCACATAATGTTGGGAGTTGTATTTGCAGTACCCTATAGCCTGGTTATTATCTGTTTCATGGAGTAATTTTCCACTTCTTTGACGTGCAGTTCTGCACTTATTTTGTAGATGGGCCAGCTAAAAGGAGAACCTAATACCAATTCTGCATATATAATTAAGGTAAATTGTGGATCTCCTAAAGTTAATGCCACCCTGGTGGTTTTTGTTATGGCACTACAGCTGAAAAGTGTATAAGTTGTATAGTAATGGGTCATGTTCGATAAAATTTTCTTTTTCATTCATAAAATTGGCTCTCTGGGGCAATTTCTTTTGTTGAGTAATGATAGCACTAGGTTAATTTTTTCAGGTAGAATTACTGGCAGCCAAGAATCTAATTGGTGCTAACCTAAATGGTACATCAGATCCTTATGCAATCATCACTTGTGGTACAGAAAAGCGATTTAGGTGATTAGATCTAATTTTCACTTTATTGCTCTTAGATGGTTTACCATGGGTTTTCTCTTTTTTGCAATTTCTTTTGAATGGATACAATCTTTTGCTGTGATTCTTAGCTTTTTTGAATGATGGAGTTAGGTCTTATCCAAATTATTTTACTTGGCAAAAAAAAAACTTATAATTGAATTAAAGATATTAGTTGGTCATGTTCTGAAGCAGAGACAATAATATGCACAATGTTTTCTAATTTTTCCCATTAACAGCAACAAAGTTTTCCTTTGATTTTGCACTATACATAAATCTGAAAGTACTTTTCTGGAAAAAGGGTTACTAGAAATGGCACTGCAACCTAAGGGAACATACCTATACAATATTTGATTTGCATCTCCTTACAAAAGCTCTATAAAAGAAATCCTACTCTGATTTAGGAAAGGTTTAGATGCCATTTTGATTTCAATAAAAAAGCTTTTAGCATATTACTCGATGGTTCAAGCCTAAAGAATTGCTTGCGGAAGTGAAAGAGTATATTTGGTTTCTCGATGGTGAAAGTGATCGGATACACTACCTTATTAATACACATGGTCATAAATAATTGAAACCCAAGTAGGAAGAACTTAGATGGGATATGGTTGATGCACAAGATTACCTTAGAAAGTTGCAGCATCAATATCAAGATGAACACAGAAAAGCTGAAGCAAGGAAATGTCAACACGTTAAAGCAAAAGATCTTCAAAAAGGCTACACATGAAATGGTTTCTATATGCTCTTCTATAAAAGACAACATCTCTTTTACAAAAGATGACATCTCTTCTATAAAAGATGACATCTCTTCTATAAAAGAAGGCCTTGTTGACTTGCGGGCACATATTCAAGGTAAGAGAAAGAAAATGAGGATGTTCTAAATTTTGGGGCTATTGACAGTAGTGATGTGTCCATGGAAATTCTTGAAGTTCCAAAGGTTGAACCAGAGATTGTGTATGAGCAACAAGTTGAGAAAAACTCTAAAGTTTCTTTTGAGTTGTTCGTTTCCGAAGAAAGGACGATGCAAGAAGTTGATCCAATCTAAGTTGACATTGTTGACTTCGTTAGTCCAGAAAGCTTATTTTCAGCACTTTTGAATACAAAAGCGATGCTCTCATCAATTCACTTTTCAAAAAATTGTTAGCCTTATCTCGTAATTGTTGTCCGTTTTTTAATATTGACAATTACGTGCAAGTATACACGATCAACAAGTAATAAAATAATAAGAGAGAGTTTCGAACCCACAACAATCTCTATTTAACAAATCTCAACTACTAGATTTATATCAATTCAATTTTATTTAAACAACTGAAATTTGTGGTTATCAATTGAAAAATAATTTAAATTAAACTAAGAGTGAATTAACACAAAGATTGATTTCAGATTTCAAAGCTTAAGACTACAATATCCCCAATTATGTGATATAAATCAATTATCCAATTCATCCATTTATTAAATCCACACGAGTTGTTAACTGGAATTCACAATTATTCATAAGCCCTTTCCCAAGGTACAAACAAAATTATTTAATTCAATTAATCTTGTGATATCCCTATGCAAAACAATAGAATCAAATTCATTAAGTATCAATTCCCAAAAGTTACATGCAGTGAAAAGAGATATACCTATTCAATTCACAACTCTAATTATTCATCTCATGCAAATAACTAAGAATACATGCTATCATATTCATATCTAACCCTAGATTTCATCTCCTGAATTCATCTAGTGTATCACGCTAAGCGTTGGTTAGACAATTAATCAGTAAACACAAAATATGATAGACAACTCAATTTGAATAAATAATTGTACTTCAATAGATAATTAGTTCATAAACATAAAAGGTTACAAATCTAGTTCATGCTGAAATTTAAAACCAAAAATCCCAAATAAGTCATCGCAAATAAATTACAAATTTGAGATAGAAGAATAGAAAAATCAATAAGTGTCTTCAACCTTCAATTCTCCAATCTGAATTCCTTGCGATGCTTCTCTGCAATCTCCAATCTATGTATTTTTTATGAATAACCTTCTCCCTTTTATAGAGAATCCTTTTTTAAGTAGAAATTGGCATCACAATCAACAAGTTTGCAAAAGCCATGACCTTCTTTTTGACCCCCAACACCCCGACGTTGGGATTTACACTACACTCGGCGCCCCGACGCTACTAAAGGGTTGTTTGATAAACACTAAATGAAACTGAATGAAATGGTTATGAATCTGAATGAGCTGAATGAAACTGAATACTGAGTGAAAAAAGTTGTTTGATAATTGTCATGTCTGAAACATCTGAATAACATATTTTTATTATTTTACTCATTTGAAAAAAAATCAAAATTGTTGTAAATTTATTTAATATTACTTAATATAATAGTTAATATTGTAAAAGAAAAATACATTCAGCCAAAAAAATGACACTAAACCATTCAACCCAAATCGTCTGAATAACCATTCAGACGATTTTTTTCAAAACAAACACACTGAATGGCTGACCGATTCAGCCATTCAATGCGTAACAAACAACCTCTAAGGTGCTGGAAATTACAATTATGCCCTTAATGATGCCAAAATTCATGTTTTACCCTTGCTTTACCCTAACCTGCAAAATAAAAGCTAAACAAGTAAAAACGTCCTAAATACTTGAGAACTAACAATAAATCGAGTCTAATAAATACTCAAATCATGAGTATACTACCCACTATGTTGAGGTGTTCCAAAATGTTCTTATGTTGCAGAGGAGTTTGCGGCTTATTCTATGATATTATAAAACTTGCGGTCGAGCTTTCTCCAACAAGAGGAGATTGATTGGGACTTTAAGTCAAGAACAAAGAAGAGATTTTTTATATTTATTATTTAGAGTTTTTATTATGTTTAATATAAAAGTAGTTGATGTGATTTATGTATTTTATTTATTAGTGGGGATTTAGGACATTAATTAGTGATTAAGAATTATTAATAAGGGTATTTTAGTCGCTTAGTACTTTTATTATTCCCTAAGTAATAGTAGGGTTTTGTCTCTTTAAATAGTGATGTAATCCCCACAAGTCATTTATACGACATATTATTGATATTAAAGTTGATTATTTTATTCATACCGTAGTGGTATCCTACCGTAGAGGTATTTTATCTATCTTGGTGTTGAAACGTGGAGTTGATACACTAGAGAGATCCTAGTGGTTTAAACGCGGAGTTTAAATCCTAGTTTATTTTCCATTAATTCTTCATCCTAAATTTATCCTGCATCACATTGCCTAGTGTGTACACATTCCTTTACCAAGTTTCTTGGCGATTGTGTTAGGTATTAGAGGCTACTACTTTGGCATCCTAGGATGCGTTCTTGTGGTAGGTAAATTTGAGATGCAGCTTTCGTAGCATCAAGATAATGGAGGACGTGGAGAGCTCGTAAGGTCTAATAGGATTCATGTTGTGTTTGGATTGAAGGATTGGAATGGAAAAAGGAATTGAATGGTTCTTAGTATCTCAAGTTCATGTTTGTATAATAGGATGACATAATTTTCACATTCATCCATTACATTGGAATGAATCTCATTCCACCACCTTCTCCAGAGAATGAAAATCAAGTAATCGAATGAATTCTTATTCCATCAGAATGGTTTATCCATCGAAATGAGTAACCAAATTACTTTTTTTTCACTCTTTCTAGTCCGACCTTGAGTCCTTCAATTCAAACGCAGCATTAGAGAAGACACATGATAGGGTTTGTTGGAGGTCTTTTAATCGGGTATTGGAAAAATGAAAGGGTTTGAAAATGAATGGAGTTCTTGGGTGATATAGTGCTTTCATTTGCGGTTTTAGTCATTGTTAGGAGGAGCCTAAATCATTGTTTAATGCTTCTAGGGTTTGATATAGAGAGACCTTTCCCTTTTCCTTTTTAAGTTGTGAATGCCTTGAGTTATATAGGGAGAGGGAGCATGTTGGATGCATGGATGCGCAGTGGTGATGGAGAATCTTGAGATTTATCACCTTCAATTCATTGATGATACACTATCAGCTACTACCTGGGAGGCTACTATACTCGTTGCAAGTTGGTTTTGTGTTGGTTCAATACAAAAATTATTGAACATGTTTCAGAAATAGTACCAGTTAGTCTTGTTTTCATGTTTAGTTCTTGTTGTCTAGTTTCAGAATTGTTTTTAATTGACTTCAGATTAGACTGATTATTATATCTTTGACCTCTTGTGCTATCTTATGAGTGATGTATGCATAACTTATATGTTGGCCTTAGTTTTACATACTACTTTGAGTAATATATTGTAAAAGTAGCCACGTGATTTTATTTATTTGTTCGTAAATTTGGTAGAATGAGAAAGTGTTTCAAGATTTGCTTTGCACAACTATTCATTGTAATGGTATGTTGTTGGAATTACTTGACGTTTGTTGTTTGAAATTCTTTCTTACTAGAGCTCAGGCGATTAATTTCTTCTTTCTTTTTGTCATTTTATGCCATTTCTGATAGCAAGACTTAGTCATGTTTATGTCCAGTCAATTTTGTTCTAAGTAATATTTTTGATCACTGGTGTTGTTGATGCAGTTCTATGGTTCCTGGGTCACGAAATCCCATGTGGGGAGAAGAGTTCAATTTTTCAGTTGATGAGCTCCCCGTTGAGGTAGTTACTTTGATTTACTATGAGCATTGATTGTCGTGTGGAAGACTAAGTGTTAGACTGTTTGATAAACAAAATTGCTGCAGCTTATTTCTATAGTGTCTCATGGGATATGATATAAAATTACGGACCAATTATCCATGGCTATCCAACACTATATTTTCCATCCATCATCTTTTTTTTCCTTTTTGGAGGAGGGATTAGTTTGATTTACTTGACCTATGCAGTTTTTTTAAGACTAATATTCTTCGACTTCGTAGTATTTTCATTAGTGTGAAGCATTTTAAATATTACGTATTATGTTTTAAGAACAATTTAATATAGTTTTGACGAATCTCTTAAGTGCCTGTTTGGTTGGAATATCAAAAGGAGAGATTGGATACTATTTCTCTTTTTATTTCAATCTCGTGTTTGCAAATTTTACTATTGGTACTATTTAAGTGGTAGATTAATAGCCATGGAAAATTGGGTATTGTGAAACTCAAGGATAGGCGTGTTTCATAGCGAGAGGAACATTAGAGGAAGGGAGGATAAGGAGTAAAAAAAGACTCATTTTAAGCTCTTTTCTAAGTGGGTTTCGAATGTAGGACATAATCTTTATGAAGATGATATGATAGAGAGATCAAATTAATAACCATTATCCTCTTTTCCAGCCAAACAAAGGATATAACAAAGAAGCTAACGCCTCTTTTTTAAGACTTCAACAAAGGACATAGTTGTAGAAGCTAATGCCTCTTTTTCATTTTCATAGGAATTTATGTGAGCAGAGGTTAATTATTTAGTTCCTCTCTAGGGCCTTCTCAACCCAGTTTCTCTTTCTTCCTCTAGTCGTGAAAGGAGATTTGTTCATTGAATATATGGTCAACTTTCTTGCAAGTCTTTTTTTTTTCAATTTTCAGATCTCTTATTGATTTCTTCTAATTATTATATTTGGGAATGTAAGGCTAATATTCTCTTAATATTAATGCTCTTTGTTGGTCGACTGTTCTTTATTGTCTCAATAGTCAATACTAGTACTCATCTTGCTGTCAGGCAAAGGCATGCAGACAATTGTGCCTGGATATGTGTCATCTGCGGTATAAGTTCAAAGTGCTTAATTTTATGGAATTACTTCTTTTTTCTTTTCTTTTTTTGCGGATTTTTGTGACTTGGTTGTCCCCTTATTTCGTTTTTAGTAAGATTTAAGGTTTTGGGAGGCACATGGATACCAAGATTTCCTTGGAGGTATTGTTGTTCTGATATTTTATGCGGTAGGACGGAAATGTCTCTAAAATTTAAGTAGTACCCATCTTTCTAGTCCTTGAATCAAGGTATAATTTTTTGCATTTGGGCTTTAACTATAGAGCTGTTGCTATTCCGGTGTTCGTAGAGATTAACGGAAAGTGCTTCATTAGTTTTTCTGTATTTCTTGTTTTCTTTGGAGGATTTCTTGTGCTCCTGCTTGTAATCTCTTCTATCAAAAATAGAACAATTTCGAGTGTTTAGAGTACGAGGAAATTGTTGAAGAAGATCAAAATCAAGGCTTTAAAAGCGGACATGTTCAGATTGAGTTTTAGTATTGCTTATGGGATGTAGAAGTGTCGTGATTAGAAGTGTTTTAAATAGGTGCTCTTGGAACGCTTTTGCTTTTTAAACCTCCTTTCCTCTCTTTCATGAAAGTAACATTTCTATGCCGGTCTATTGAGTATTTAGCTTTTTTACTCCCTCTATCCCAATTTAAGTGACCCACATTTTCTGTTTGTTTTTGGCATTACTTATGCAGTATTCTCCCTCTTCTCTTAAATATAAAATCAAGCTTGACCTTTTAAAGTGATATTTAACACTTTCAAATATAAAATAGTGTGATTCATTTAATTTTTAATAACAATAATCCAATAATAGTAGTAATTGTTAGATAGTTTACATTTTTTATAGTTATTTTGTCTAAAATTGAACTAATTCATACCATTTTGAATATAAAATATCTCAAAAAGTCAAAATTGATTACATCCCTTTTACCCCAAACAATATGGGGTGATTATAAAATGAGTCTAATATGTTGGTGTGAAAGTAGAAAGGTTTGAAAACTAAAAATGATGTAACAAATAACTAAAAAAGTATATAAATAAATAGCCAAAAAAATATAAAAATGAAAAAGAAATAAAAAAAACATCCCAACTTTGGAAAAAACATACAAATGTATAAAAGCTAAAATGAAAACAAATAAAAAAAAGGAAAGAATACCCTAGTCAACCTCCAAAAGGTGAATACCCTAGTCAACCTCCAAGCTGACAACTATATTCATCCACTCACTCCTATCATACTTCATGTCCTCAGTTATAGACCCTCCCTTTCAAGTATTTTTGGACGACTTTCAACTAATAATTTCGGCCTCCCCCTCTTATATTTTCCTCTTGATAGTTGATACAAGACTCTTCTCTCATTGGTGCATTTATAGGCCAACGTTGGATATGACCAAACAATCTCAACTGATAAAAGTATGATATATAAATATATACTTTTGACAAATCTTAAAATCCCCGTCAAGGAAAGAGTATGGTTAAAGTGGGATGGTAGGCATAGTCAGTATTCTAAAAATTCCCTCCTAGGTCCGATTAATCCCCGCCTAAGTGCTAGACGGTCCTCTACTGTCTCAATTTGGCTGGGCACCTAAGTCCCTGCATCGACAGAATAAGACCTCTATTTTGAAGCTCTATAATACTTCAATGACTTTGCTAAGCGTTAAAAGATTGTTTTTTGGGATTGTTTCATGTAAAATTTTAAAAATTATATCTACTATATGTTTTGTATAGCATAACAAGTATGAACAATAGAAAATAAATAAATGAGGCGCCCTAAGAAAACGCCTCCACCTAGGCAGTCTAGGCTCCCTCCACTGCCTAGGTCCGCCTAACGATTTTTAGAACACTTTGGACATAGTATGTAACTAAGGAAAAATTATATCTTTTCTCTTTGAGTGGTCTAAAATAAATGTGTGCCTATTTTAAAAGTGCAGTAGTGTTTGTCATTCTTGTAGTTTGGGTCTGTTAAACTAATTTCTTTTATGTTTGGGCAGATTAATGTGACAATATATGATTGGGATATAATTTGGAGAAGTGCAGTTCTTGGTTCAGTTACTATTCCTGTGAAAAGTGAAGGTCAAACTGGTGCAGTATGGCATACTTTGGATAGCACATCAGGGCAGGTATTTTGTAAACGTGTTTTGTTCCGTTCTTTTTGTAGCTGGTTTGTACCTTTAATATCCTTCTGATTTTAAATCTTGGATACTTAAACATATTTGTTTGTCAGGTTTGTCTCCATATCAGAACAATAAATCTTCCTGTAAACTCTTCCAGGTGACTTCTTTTTTTTTGATATTTTATTTTTCTAATTCTTACTCTATATTGCTCATATATTTATAGTTGCAGCTGTAGTTTTACCTGTAATACAAAAAATTATTGTGTTGTGTTATAATTCTACTGTTTCACATATAGAATTTGTTCTATAATATATTTGTATGCTTGTGTATGTTTCTCGTGGTGAGCAGTGTCTGACTACTGCAGATAAGCAGTTATATAGTTGACATACTTTTTTTAAAGTATTCGATGTTGGACAATATGTATACTCTAACATTGTGGTTCGTATATTAATCAATTCTTTTATGCGAGTCAAATATGCCAGTTGCTTTTTATTTCTCTTTCAACTTCTCCCACTGAATCTTCTTTTATCCTTCCTTACTACTACATCCGTCCGGGTTTATTCGACTTTTTTTCCTTGTGCATTTGTGTCAATGTTACCTGGAATGCCTTTTCGGTTTGTCGAACCGATACGGGAATCGGTACATTACATAGAGCTAAAATGTGTTTGCTAGAGGTAACTTTGTATGGATGGTTATATTTATTATCTCATAGAAGATTTTAAATTACATTAACAAGTTGATTGTTTGAGAAATAATTTCTTGCGACGCATTCACCACTAAGCTTGAATATTTATATTCGTGTATTAGAAGTAGAAAACAAAGAAATATATTAGTATCCTAAAAGTTTGAAAACGTAAGAGTCTCATCTTTGGGTAGACAAATACCAACACCTAGTTCACTCGTTCAATAATTACTTAGAATCCATCAGGTCTTAATATGTTCAATAAAGTAAAACCCATTTGTGCCAATTTGCCTGTACGTGAGTTCTTTTCTTCTTTAGTGGAATAAGAAAAAACATGAAATCAAAGCCTGTGCTTCTTATCTCTTTGTCTGCATGCCTGATGAAAATTTGTTTGATTTGATAGCATTGGTTGTGTTGTAAATCCATTATAAATATTCTACTGGATTGGCGCTTTCTAGATTATCTTTTTTGTATTGGTTTTTGAACTAGTATAATGTTAGGGGTTTGAAAGGCTATGCTGGAGCTAAGGCTCGAAGAAGGTTTTCTCTGGATGAACAAGGACCAACAGTAGTTCATCAGAAACCTGGGCCACTGCAGACAATATTTGATCTTCTTCCAGATGAGGCAGGTTTCGTGATACATTATCTACCAGATATGTTAATTTGATGAGTTGCAGTTTATAGTTTATTGAGTCTGGCATACATATTTGTGTTACTGAACCTTTATGGAAAGCTGTTGCTGTGCTCATTAAGCGTGTATGTTTCAGCTTGTTGAACATAGCTATTCATGTGCACTTGAGAGGTCGTTTTTGTACCATGGCCGTATGTATGTCTCTGCGTGGCACATCTGCTTCCACTCTAATGTATTTTCAAAGCAAATGAAGGTTAGCTTGTCATTTTTATTGGAAATTTGAGTTAATAATGTCTAGATTTCATTCCTTTCCATTAAGGACTAGATGAACCTGATTGTTGCAATATCTTCAATTTTTGGCAACATTGATTCATACATTATAACTATATTATTTAGTAGAACAAGAAAAAACTTGTCATGCTTCAGGACAAAAAGACACCCATTATTTTTCATGCATATGCATATAAAGGGACTCAGCTGTAAAGGGATCAATTATTGATTATAGAGGATTTAAAGTCTCTTGATATGAACTCTGTTCGGAAAGACAATTAAAGAGGGATGAAGAATGATACATTCTAAAGCTCATTAAGAAAGGCTTCTGCTTCATGGCTAATTTAGCCATGTTTATTTCAAGATTATGTCATTCATGATTCATCTTATTTTTTAAACAAGTTTTTTTTTTGGAAAATTAGAGTTTATTAATTTGTTTACGAGACAAGCTAAGGTTCTCCTCAGTTTTCTTTGGATTGTGCTTGTTCACAGATGTGTGATTGCCTGATTGGCTAGTAGCTTTGTTAAAGAAGGTAATTGCAGATGCCACCCTCCAAACCAGTACATTTTTGAAATGCACAAGAAGCATAGAAGTTTCAATATTTTGGGATTGACATTTACTGTTAAAGTTGATTTCAAATAGTCTTGTCTATTTTATCAACAATTTTGGTAGGGGGTTTACTGTTTTTTTGAATTGTGAAATTTAGCCAATATAGGTTAGGCAATTGTTACTTGTGAGAAATTTGTTGCTATAGAAGTAGTGCTTTTGTTTTTGGTAAGCTGGCATATATTACTAGATAAATTCCAGTAACTTTGACTCCGGGTTTTGCTGGGTGTGTTTTTTGGGAGGTTGATATAGAGGGAAATTATGAAATAGGGTGGTTTTCTTGCACCCCTTTGGTTCTCAGATACGGTTTTCTTTAGTTCCGTGGCTCAATCAAATATTCAGCGTTGGAGGACTCTGTTCCATTGATTTTTAGCATTTTCTATGTTGTTTTATTATTTGCGTTTGAGGATTTATTGTCCTTCCAGAATTTGGATTCCAAATTCTCTTAGTCAAATGTCATATCGTGTTATCGTGTCTTACTTTCAGATTTACTGTAATATATTGCCTCACTTTGTAAGTATGCTCATCGGCGACCATATGTGACCATATGTTTACTTTCATTTTAACAGGTGATTATACCGATCGGAGATATAGACGAGGTATGTAGCTTCATTCGTGTGTCTGATCCTTCTTTTTACGGTGCTGGTGAGATTATATTTGTATTATGCCATTTAGAAGGTTCTGAGTATCATTATGTCTACTATTCAGATAAGGAGGAGCCAGCATGCATTAATTAATCCTGCTATTACAATAGTTCTTCGCATGGGTGCTGGTGGGCATGGCGTACCTCCTTTGGGAAGTCCTGATGGTTAGTTATTAAATCAATAGGTCTAATTACTTTTTATTTCCTTAAATGGTTTCTCCTGCGTACGGAGAGAAATTTGGAATTGGAAAACTTTATTGGAATGGAAGGATTGAATTTCACCCTTTTATTCTTGACAGTAGCAACGCTTGTAACTTGGCTTTTGTTTTAAGTTTTCCTTTTCTTTGATGAGATTCACCCTTTTACTCTTTCTGTAGCAATGTTTGTAAATCGTCTTTTGTCTTACGTTTTCCTTTTCTTAGATGAGTAAGTTGGTGCTGGGACTGCCTGACTGGTTTTCACCCTGGGACGAGGCCTGGGACACTAACAAAGATTTTGAATGTAGTGATTTAAAATGAAAATAAGAGAGAAGAAGAAGAAATAGTGACTCTGTTATGTGTTTTGATGTATAACGAAGAAAGTAGAGAGATATCTCAAAAGAATTCGGCTATCTTTCCTCCCGAAACTCTGTTAAAGTGGGATGATTTGAAGAGGAGAAAATCTCATTAATAAAACTTTCATACTATCCATTTCCCCAACTTGTGTACATGTGTTTCAAGAAGTAAGGCTACAATAGTACTAATTTCTACCCTTATTTCTTTTCTTCTCAACTCCAAAAGAAATAGAAGCCTGTTGTTTATCCATCTCCTCTCCCGCTTTACTCCTGCTAACTGCTGATGCAGATTAAGCCAAAGGATTAATTAATATCATGGTTAAGTATTTATTTAAAGATAAAATAGATAATTATATTTGATGATTATTCTAATTATAATAGGAGATTATTATCAGGAGTTTCCTTATTTAATTAGATCGCTTAATTTATAATAGAATTATGGTTTTTTATCTTCTATATAAACTGATGTAGTTGTAATCTCAGTTACTTTGCCAGAGTTGAATTATTGATTTGAGATTGAAGCATTGTGAGCTTTATGTGTGTTTGTACAGATTCCTTATGTGGATAAGATCTTAGACCTTCTTTCTCATACTTCACCTATATCCTAAGCATTGTCTAAATCTAAACCATGTACTGCATCAATTTGGTAACAGAGCTTAGGCTTGGTATAGTTTGATTTTACCCATCCAAAACCCCAACCCTAGCCTCTTTCCCCAAATTAGAGTCACAAATCGTCAACAACCTGCAAATCATCATCCATTCCATAACCTGTTCTACCCCTAGGGTCCTTACATTTCCTTTTCCGCTGCTTCTCTTGACATCTTTTTGCCAGTTTTCAAATGGAGAGGGGAGTGGGCACCAAAGCGAGTGTTTGGTTAGTATAATATCAATAGGCGGGAAGTAGTTTTGTGCACACAAATCTACTTGACATTTGTATCTGTCTGCCTAAAATTTTCTTTTATAGCATCAATTCAGACATGTGTTAATGGCAATATTATCTTTCTCGGTTTCTCCTTTCAGGCAGGGTGAGATATATGTTTGCATCATTTTGGAACAGAAATCATGCATTAAGAGGTTTACAACGTGCAGTAAATAATTACCACGCAATGTTAGAAGCTGAGAAGAAGGTCTGATTTCTGTGCTTGCAACTATTTTTCTTTATTGCATATATCATTATGTACTAATTTTTTGTATTCAACTTTCATTGCTTTGAAAATGTAACATGTACTAACCTGATTCGGGTTTTGAGTAAGTTGCCTTGTCTCTTTGGATTCAGCAATTAAAAATTAATCCCTTGGGCCGATTTTATTTGTCAGTTTGTCCCATTTAAATTGTCCTATTTCTTTTTCAAACTATTTTTGGTCCAATTTTTCTAATATTACCCTTATTTAATTTGGTCTACTTATATTGGAAAACAACTCTAGTTACATTGGAAAAAGTTGTAAATAAGGCATTAAATATACTCTCATTTTATTAGTAACAAAATTATTTCTTTAATGTTTTTAACTGTATACTTTTTGATTAATATTATAAAAGGCATGTTATTAATACATAAAGTTTTTCTTGTTCAAAATGTATTTATTAATAATAAAAGGTTAAATACACTTTTGTCCCTCAAACTTATAAAAAACTATAAAAAATAATAGCAACCTCCAAGTACATTTAAGTAAACAAAAGTAACCCTCCGGTCATAATTTTGGTCGGAATACCAGCAATGCCGTTCATGTAATATAATATACGGTTTGACCGTATGAAAATAGTATAATAAATGTTGACTATACTATTAATCATCAAATACAACCCAAATACTTAATTCAAATAAAATAATTAAAAATCATTAACTAAATAAAATAAAATAAATAAGTTAATTAATTAAAACTCACTAATTAATAAAATTAAAATAATTTATCACACTAATTAAATAAAATAAAAGAATTAACTCAACTATTAACCTAAATAAAATAACTAACCCTATCAATTAATACAAAATAACAATTAAGGGGAAACAATAACTTAAAAAACAAAACAATAATATAAACGTATTTTAATACTTTTAATGTATTTAAAGTCATTTATTTATATTTTCTTATATAAAACAATACAATTAAATAGTATAAGCATGCATATACTACTTAAAATTAATAAAATTCACTACAAATTACCACACTTTACACATAAAATAATTAATTTAATTAATTAAATAATTACATTTAATAATTTACTCAAATAAAATAGTTAACTCCGCTAATTAACTAATAAAATAACAAACTCCACTAATTAACTTAAATAAAATAACAAACTCAATTAATTAATTCAAATAAAATAGTTAACTCATTAATTAATCAAGTAAAATAATTATTTAGTTAATTATAAAAATAGGTTCATTATTTTAATTATCAAAACACGTTATGATAATTAAAATACGTTAAGATAATTAATTCAAACAAATTAGTTCAAATAAAATAATTATCTAACTCCACTAATTAACTTAGTTATTTTTAAAGTATTTTATCGTATTTTAATTATCTTACTTGAGTTAATTATTTAATTATTTTAATTAGTCTTTTTAAATTATTTTACTTGGTTGATTAGTGGATTCAATTATTTGATTTGATTTAAATAATTGAGTTAGTTATTTTATTTAAGTTAATTAGTAGAATTAATAATTTTATTTGAGTAAAATATCAAAGTTAATTATTTTATTCACTATACATTACTATACTATATATAAAATAAAATAATTAATGAGATTAATTATTTTATGTATAGTATGGTAATATGTAGTGAGTAAAATAATTAATCTCATTAATTAATTTAAATAAAACAATTAACTTTGATTATTTTACTTGAATGATTAGGTGGATTAATTATTTTATTTGAATTAATTAATTGAGTTAGTTATTTTATTTAAGTTAATTAGTAGAGTTTATTATTTTATTTAGTTAATTAGTAGAGTTAACTATTTTATTTGAGTAAATTATTTAATTTAATTAATGAGATTAATTATTTATGTGTAGTGTGATAATTTGTAGTGGATTTATCAGTGTTCTAAAAGTCGCTAGTAGATTTATTATTGGCTATTAGGGATTAGTCGAGGATTAATCAATAGTCGGATTTTCAATTATTTTTTTAAAATATATATTATCCTTTCTCCTTCATAAGTTTGGAATAAGTAGAATAACATAAGTAACACAAATCATCAAATAAAAATATGGAAACTAAGTAAAACCAAATAGTTTGACACTCTAAGTTCAAAACCAATTTGCCAAATGAAACTAAGTAGCACAAAATTAATAGCCAATCACTCCTCTTCCTCCTCTTCTCCATATCACTCCAAGACTTGCTCTCCATCGGACTCAAACTCATAATCATCATCTTCCTCTTCGTTGTTATCATCTTCCGACATAAATTCGTCTTCATCTCGTTCTCGCACATTTATATCACTTATTCTAGGTAGAAGGACCTCATCCGCTCCCATTTTTTTCGATTTTTCCCGACTTGTTCCGATTTTTCCCGACTTGTTCCGATTTTTGATTTACTATTTGAGTAACTTTATTAAACTTTCCCGATTAGAGCCCGACTAAGTTGGCCAAATGACTAAATCAAAGGACTAGGCCCTAGTCGACTCGTTGAGGTTGTTAGTCGTAGCTGATAATTCGGCCGACTAAACCGACTTTTTACACTTTAGGATTTATTTATTTCAAGTAGTATATACATGCTTATACTATTTAAATGTATTGTTCTATATAAGAAAACACAATTAAATTGGCTTAAATCACATTAAAAAGTATTAAAATCATATAAATACATTACTTTGCCGGTACACGTCAGCATTCCGGCCAAAGTTATAGTTGGAGGGTCACTTTTACTTAAGTTTTATAGCTTAGGGTTGCTTGTGTAAGTTGAGTGATTCTTCGAGGGATAGAACTATATTTAACCAATAATAAAATTATTAATGCTCAACAGTAAAACAATTTTTTTTTGCAATCACCATAGAATGAAGTTGCGTTTTCGATAATTATTAATTATTGGAAATTATGAACTTGCTGAATATTAGTCATTCACGAGCAAGGGCATGTAACTTTTTTATCCTAAATTTTTGGAGAACAAAAAGTAAAAACATTAAAAGGATGTTGAGCAAGGAAAACTTCAAAGTTCTTGAAACTCAAGTCACATTGCATGTTAGGAAAACACAGTGGACAAATAAATCCGTGTATGATAGATAAGTCACGCGGTCTACTCAACTCATTATTATCTGATTCTTAGTAAGATAACAATTGTCTAGTTGTTAAGATGATAGACAAGGATAGTAATTATCTAGTTGTTAGTAGAATAAGGGTAGAAGTTATCTTTTGTTATTTAGTAGGTTATAAAAGGGGACCTTCTGTACTGAGGATGTTCTGTTGAATGTATTTGAAACTTCTTTCTATTAATCATATTTCTTTTCCCCTCTATCTCTGTTTCTATACTTCCCCAGATCTACTTACTCTATCTTCTTCATCCCATTTCTTTCTCCCCTATTCTTTTGAACTCTTCACTCTCTCTTCTTTAATCTCTTCTTCAATTCTATTAATTCTAACCAATTCACATTGAAACCATGATAGTCATGTTAGAATCACTCGTCCCGCATTTGATTAAACTACAATATATGTGTTACTAGACTAGGAATATATGTTTAAGAGCCTCTCCACCTATAGCCAATCTTTTTCGGGTCGTATGTTTTATTATTGCCAACACTGTTACATCCAAGGAAAAATATCTTAATAACTTTGTTCAAATAATATAAGAAAAGACATGAAAGCCCCTGGCTAACAAGTCAACGTAGCTTTTGGTACAATAACGTTAATATGCCAAGTCAAACGGTGTTACCGTAGTTATTCTATAAGGATTTGCTTTTGTATCCACTGCTTACTACTTTGTTGTTGTGTTTGTATTGGTACACAGGAGAAAGAACAGTCAGCACTTCGCGCACATAGTAGCTCCATCAAAAGCATTGAAGGGCAGGTTAAGACCCTAAAGAAAGTGTGCCAACGTCTGGGAAGTTGCAGCCTTTCATCAAAGAAGAAGTTCTTGTTGGTATATACAATGTATGCATCTAATCTATGCTCTACGTCTTACGATTTAATATATTACAATGTGTGGTTACATCAGAGATGGGTATTTTGACTATTTTCTCCCAGGGTGTTTTTCCAACTACAGCTGATCAATGCTTTGAGTTACTGTTCAGTGACAGTTCCAGTTTTACAAAAGAATATCGCTCAACCAGAAAAGATACTGATCTCACTGTAAGTTTCAAAATTTGAAAATCATCATAGTTTAATAATATCACTCCTTTTCAATTTACATATATGTGGTCAAAGATGTTTTGCTGCATAGTTCACTCTGAAGAATTTCGTAATTCTGGAGCTTGAATAGTTGCTTTTATTGTTGAGGTGGTCAGAAAGTTTCTGTTAGAAATTCGAATTGAAGCTGCACCAAACACTGATTGCAGAAGCTGTGAAATCTGTCTTTGTAGTCTCAAATTTTTGGTGGTTATTTGTCATGAACTTTCTGCTAGTTGAGTATTTCTCCATTCTTTGACATAAGACATGGTACATGTGTTTGGTGTGGAAAAGAGAGTTTTTTTCCCATTCTCTTTTGTGACCTTTGAATTGTTTTACGATAATTTCATTTTGTATTTTTTTTAAGGGTGTCAGACCACTTCTTTTATTATTGTTATTTTTATAGTTACGTACTCCCTCTGTTTTTTGTATTTTTTTTGTCCCTAATTATTTGATTTGTTGTCAGACCTTGTTGACGTTCAAATCTAGGAGAATTAATGACAATTTTTCCAAAATTACCCCTCATTACACTGCCTATTTTTTTGATACTTTAAACTTTCTCTCTCCTTATCTCAACAAAACTCTCCTTATCCCAACAAAAGATTTAAGGGTATTATAGACAATTGAGTACTATATTTAATGCTTTCCAATCATTATCTTAATTCTTGTGTCCACCTCTAAAACGTCAAATAATTAGGGACGGAGGGAGTAGGATTTTGGATACATGCATGTTGGTCTGTTAGGGTATAGTCAGAGGTGGTTGAATCAGTCCAAGATCAGCTGAGTTTCTATTGGATGTGCTCAGCTTAATAGGGGATGATTTTTGCTGGAGGTTGCTTGTTGTCAAACTATTTGGCTCCAGCATGGGTTGAATTTTGAACCAGATGTGTGCAATTGGTCGTATCATATTTTATATTGATTATAACTTGGCACTCCTACACATTTTGTTAGTATTTACCATCTTACTTTCTGCTATAGTGCTATTTTTTCAATCTGTCTGGCCTCTGTGGGATGGATTGAAGACATACCTTTATACATATTTATGTATATGTATTAATTCAATCTGTTTTTCTGAGATGTAATATGTATATATGTTATACATGTATCGTCATGTATTATAGATTGTAATAGATATCTGAAAAAGTAGACAAAAACGGCCGATACTTTTAACCATGGTTGTCGTTTTCTCCCTTGTATTTGTTTTTCTTTTAGTAGACATGTTTTCACGTTAAAATATCTTTATAACTGATATGTATTAAGATATATGCTAGGGAAAACTTTTATTCTGCTGGCTGCAGAGTGATGAGTGATCTTATATTGTTTTATGCTATTCTTAGATTGGTCAGTGGCATGCTGCTGATGAATATGATGGTCAAGTCAGAGAAATTAAATTCAGATCTCTATGTAACAGTCCTATGTGCCCTCCAGATACTGCAATGACCGAGTGGCAGCATGCTGTTTTCTCCCCAGACAAGAAAACACTGGTTCAACTACTAACTCATTTCTTATGGAGAATAATTTCCAGTGATTATGTTTTTCATATTGATTTCTTTGTTTGGTGTTTTGCATCAGTCGAACCATCTCCGTAAATTGACATCCTATATTCTCCTTCATCAGGTATTTGAGACTGTACAGCAGGCACATGATGTTCCATTTGGGTCTTCCTTTGAGGTACAAAATGCTTTTCCTTAACACGAGTGTTGTCATCTCTTCTCGGTCTAACTTCCATTTTGATCTAGATTATATGTTCATATGGTTTTAAATAATTTACAACTTTATCACTCACCTTTCTAAAATGATTAGTCTACTAAGTCACTGTCTTGAATTGTCGAGGCTCTTGAAGAATTTAACATCAAAGGTGAAATTTGGAAGGTTATTTGTAAATTTGAACCAAACTGATGTAATGTAGCATCTCATTTACGTATGTCTAACACTTGTTGGATAGAAGATGTTGTAGGAAATGTGAAAGTCTTTTCCGCTCCTTTCTCTCTCTTCCTCTTTCTCACACACTCACACTGTCACACTGTCACACTGTCAGTCTCGCACTCTCACAAACTTGCACTTGCACTTGCACTTGCACTTACACTCGCACACTCTCACCATCATGGACTCACCCTCACCCTCACCCTCACCCTCATGGACTCACCCTCACACGCTCACCCTCTCACTCACACTCACTCTCTCAATCTCACATGCACAAAACTTAGTTGGGTTACTTTATCAATGACTGAGCTTGAAGTATATGTTTCAAAGTAGTTGTAGACTTGGAAGGAATCAGTATATTGGTACTTATTTATATGAAAATTTACACCATTTTGATTATAAGCAGAATTATGACCATCGTAAAATGAGTATTAGTTTGGTGAATATAGAATCATTAATGGCACTCTTTGTTGTTAATAATGAACAAGTGTTGGAGTGGTTTATGCGCACATATCTATGCAAGTATCTAACTCTATGTTTGTTATTATCTCTTTTATCTTTCTATGTATTGATATCTACCTTTGTTGCACCAGATACACTGTAGATGGTCCGTAGAGACCACCTCCGAATCCTCATGCACTATTGATATAAAAGTGGGTAAGTTTCCTCTGGAATCAACAGCTTTTTGCCTTCACACATTAATCATGGAAGCATATTGATGGCAGGTAAGTGTGTCCCCAAATATAGGGATTGGAACCAGTGACCATGAGGTTAATTCCTAAAGACCTCTGCCATTTCTCCCACCCCTGGGGCTTATTTTCTCCTCTCTCCCATTCTCTCTCTCTCTCTCTCTATCGATCTCTCTCTCTCTCTCGATCGATCTCTCTCTTGCGCACTCTGTCTCTCTCAAACACACACATGTATGCACTATCAACTGAATTTCTTCTTTGAATTGGAGAGTGTTTCCTTGTAAAAGCTCTTACTCTCTTCCCTCTCTTTTTAGGGAGGGTTTCTCTCTCTTCTTTCAAAATCCCCTCATCCATTTGTCTCCTCTCCTCTCTCCATATCTATCTCTACAATTTAACATATTTCTTCTCTCTCTCCCAGGTATCTCGTGCTATATTACAATTCAAAGAAGAAAAACTGAATTTTTTCCAGAGCTCTCTGTAGTGATGTCTAAGTTTCTCTGCTCTGATTACAACACGTGTCCCACACCTCAATTCTCCCCGCCCGCTCTCCATCCGTCCTCCCTTTATAAAAAAACACATACATAATACTGTACCTAAGCACCATGCATAATGGTGAAAAGCCATGAACATATCACATATGCATCCTGTTTTTTTATATTTTAAATTGCGTCCATCTGATGTTTCTCTTGACGGCGTAAGATGTGTTGAAAGAGATGACTTTTTGTTTGCATGGCTATATCACGAATATTAAACATATTAGTTTACAGTTACATATTGAGTAGGGAACTTTTTTAATATCAACAGGTGCACATTTTAAGAAATGGTTGATTATGCAATCTAAAATTAAATCCAGTGCCGTGAACGAGGTATGTATTTTACTTTTCTTTTTCCATTAGTTGTCGTTAAAAAAAATAATATGCTAGATGAAGATTACAATGATAAACTAAATATATATAAATATGAAATATATCTGATTTTGTTTTACACCGCAGTATAAGAAAGAGGTGGAGTTGATGTTTGAAGTGGCCCGTACATATATTAAGTCGAAGACTTCTTCTACCATTGACATTGACAATGTTGCCACCCCTAGCTTGAATACTCAAGAGAATATATAAAAACTAATGCATATTAAGTTGGTTTGCTATCAACCTTCTTGTAACTTTTCCTTTTATACTTGTATCATGCGTTTTTAGAGGAACTAAATCCCTTGTTTCAAATAGTGAAAAATTGTTGATAATGTATTATTATATGTGTAGTTGCACCCTATCTCCTAGATAGAGAACAAGCGGTGTGCTGTTGTACTTTTTGTGTAATGAAAAATTGGGTTGAAATACATTTTCTCTCTTTGTTGAAGTTCATCAGGGTACAATTTGAAATACTAGTTACTTATTCAGTCATTCTATTTTATGTTTCGGCCCCCAACCCCACCCCCCCACCCCCACCCCCCCACCCTACTTAATGTTGTGGATAAATTTGAGGGCAAGATGCATTGTGATATGTTGACGAACAGGCGGTGGTGTTTGATTGCATCTTAAGTTGATATCTTAATACTTTTAACAAATCACATTTTTTTGTATTAAGAGGCGGCTTGAATAGTTTAGACTCATATTTATATCTTAATATTCAAGACACTTAAATAAATAAAAATGAGCTCCGATAAGAGGTTGGTATTGTAAAGTAATCAATGTTTTGAGGCTCTATTTGGAACTTGGAAAACGCGGAGGAAAAGAAAGAAAAACAAAAAATATTATAAGAAAAAATCTATATCAACGATCTATAAATTTTCTATAAATATTTTAACTTTTTTGGATGTTATGAACAAATTTATTATATAATTATAAATAAACATTGTTATTTAATAAAAATTAAATATAAATTTTTGAATAATCTTTGATGGAGTATATTATTAGTAATATAATTTTAGGAATAAAATACAAAAAAATACTAATATTATTCTACCGGCCCATAAAATCAAAACAAAATGCTACAACAACATTGATTAAATTTGTTAAAGAACAATTAATACATAACAAGATTTGTTTACAATAGTAAAATAAGATAAATATTGAATGTAATTTTAATTGTCAAATGAGGGTATGCAAATAAAAATATCATTCAACACTATTTATTGATTCGGCTATAATTTTATGAAAGAATCGTTTAGACACATTCAGAGTTTAAAAGTTATTAAACAAACGGTCAGATTTAGATTCAGACTCGTTCATAAATAAACAAACAACTCTCTAGTAGTAAGAACAATGTTTAAATAGTGTAAAATAAATATACTTTTCTTTTTCCTTTATTTTTTATAATCGAGTTTTTCAAGTTCTAAACTGAGCAAAGAATTAGTAAGGGAAATCTATCTAATAAAATACAAATGATTTTGAATTTTTCGCTCACTCAATAAATTATCTGGACCGTTCAAAGTTTGAGATAAATCTCACCGTCCATACAGTGTCGGAGTCACGGACCCAACTAGTGATCAATATTCAAGATTTTTTCATTGCATAGCTGAAAGTTGAGAATACACACCTTGAAAATTATATGTCGAATTAGTGTACACTTAAATAAACATAAATTACACGAGATAACCATTGTGCTAACATTAGTGAGTCTAGGGTGTTTAAAATTTTACTTTTTTGAGTTTTAAGGTAAATTGGATTGGTCCGAATCCGGTTCGAGACAAAATAAACGGACCGATTCGATACAAACCGATTTTCAATACCGGTTCTGATTAGCAGTTATATAAGTCTGATATACCGGTACAATAAGGTTACTCGATCCATCAACACCCAATGGTTTGTGATTAGTGTTTTGTTATACATGACAGAAAAACCTGCTCTATAGGTCCACTATATGAATGGAACAATGGATCCTCTTCAAGAACCAAGTATCCAATATCCTCTTTAAATTGAACTTTCAACTAGAATTTTTAAAATTCTTAATGGGATTCGAATTCGATCGATTACTCGATCAGCTAACACAGATCAAAATCAACGGATTAGGTCGCTCGGAGCACCCACCGGCTTCAAAAGCCGCCGTCGAATCGCTATCAACTATTTAGATCGTGGACAACCACGTCAGTGTGTCTCCGTTTTCTCTTGTCTGCTTCCATGACAGGACTGCGTGGGTAATGAGTCCATTGATTTGTTATATATAAAGAGATTAATAGAGATGAATGATATCATTTGGAATGGTAGCTAAAAGGCAACAGTTAAAGTCAACAATTTGACTATTTGAATTTTATATCAAGGTGTGTTTAGTTTCCTACTTCAAAAATTTCAGTTACTTTAATACTAAAAATTTTGGTTTTGAAAAATAAATAATCCTGTAATTTTGGAGGTTGAGAATGTCAGGAATGAGCATGTGAATGATATTCCTATTTACATATGATTTGATTATGATATATATATGAATGAATAATATGCAAGTATGTTTGTATTAAGAAAAGCTGTAAAGTCCTTTGATAGATAATAGAAACATGTGTACAAGGACTTAGAATGAATTGATCAAGCATGTTAGGTTGATCCTATATAAGCAAAACAGCTTTGTAAAGTCCTTATAAAGAAATGATGTACAAGGACTATAAATATAGAAAGATAAAACATGTTAGGTTGATCTTATGATGTAATAGATAGACTTGTCGATCGTCGAAAGACTTTGCACTGTAAATCGTGATCTGCCAGAGAGTCGAGGAGAACTCGAGAGGCCGAGGCGAGAATCGTAGTCTGCAATATAGTAGATCTCGGAGTTCGTGGAGCGCCGGGAGAGACGAGGAAGGATCGTGGTGTGTCGAGTGTAGAACTTTCTCGGACCGGAAGTCGATGTGGAAGTCGTGTTCGAATCGTGAGACAACACGCCTACGTAGCCGATCAACCTCCGTCGAAGCCAAGTCGAGAAGCGTAGACTACACTCGGAGTCGTAGAGTCTATTGATGCCGAAACCAAGTCAAGGATCGTAGACTACACTCTGAGTTCGTAGAGTCTATTGATTACATGCAGAGATCGTAGTCGAGCTATATCAAATAAAGACATCGAGCACAAAGACAGAAATTGTAGAGTGTCAAGATCTGATCCCGAAGTCGTAATGTCTGCATAACCGAAGCTGAATCGTAAAGTGCTGAACTACGACCTCAACAGATGTGCTCACAATGCCAAGGCAAAATCGTAGAGCAAATACGATTCTCAACTAATGAGCACTCCCAGAATATCCAAAGGAAGAAAGCCTCTGATTGGCACTACAAAAATACATCCCACCTGAAGGGAACCAAAGAGCACTCGACGAGTGGCATACAAGCTAAACAGAAGATCTAAGCACCAACCCAATCAGCATCAAGATTGAGTTGTGAAGCCACTCGAGATGAAGTCTTCCACAAGGAGATCAGAAGAAGACTTCAGTAACTGACTAAGAAAAGTCAGCAAGTGCAGTAGCTGTCAAGTGAACAGAAGACAACAATCTTAGAAGCAATCGAGATCGTAGTGTTTGCCAAACAAAGAAATAACTGATGGAAAGTGAACCAAGATACTGGTTAGTCTCTGAAGAACAAGGCTAAAGTGATTAAGAGTAGGGTCAGTCCATTGATGATAAGTGAACGGGAGATCACAAGGAGAAAGCGAGCTGGACGCGCCACAAATCTGAAGTGTCTTGCTATTCAGAGGGGACCAGAGCAAGGAGTTAGGCCATCAGTCTCTGAGAACAGTCGAAGCAAACAGAAGTATTGAAGCACTGCACAATAGAAGGAAGAGGTGTTCTACATTGGAGATCCAATCAACACTCTTCAAGATCGAAGTGTTAACTCTACCAGTTAATGAGCAACACTCAACAAGACACTACGATCAGGTCCTCGAAGACATGCATCAGAATCGTAGAGTTCGAATAGCTGAAGACTGAAGCATTGGCAACGGTTCAATCTGAAGGATAATATTGAGAGCATCGATGCAAAAGGACAACCTCTGATCGAGAAATCAGAAGGAGGAAATAAAGTCTTCGACCTGCCCAAAACATTAAAGTGACAACTCTGATGGGGTAGGTGAAATAGTAGACTGCAATGTCAGAGAAAGTATGACTTGTCACATCAGCAGTCTATCTCAAGCAACTCGAGATCTGTGAAGATGTTTGAATAGCTTTCAACGGCTACTTTCCAACGGAAGGATTGGAAAGGAGTATAAATCTGCTAGAGCTTCAAAGATCAAAGGTTGTTGGAGTTGCTGAGTTTGGAGTAACGGTGGACTGTTCTAAACTATGTGAAATAGTGAGTCCGAAAGCTCACTCTACGATCCACCAAGAACACTCAGATACATATAAAGGAAGAAGTAGAAGTGAGAGTTCTATTACAAGAAGAGTGTTCTGAACTGTCGAGAGAAAGAAGAGCATCATGTCATCTTGGTGTCCATCATGGGAAGACTTTAAGTACCATAGAGAAGAGCTAACAGTCATCTTAGCAAGTCCATCATGAGAAGACATCAAGTATCAAGAAGGGAGATCACAAACGTCATCATGGTGGCAAGCATGAGAAAGTTTCTAAGTACCTAGCAGAAGAACTTACAGTCATCTTCGAAACCTATCATGTGCAACCATCATGTATTAAGAGGAAAGATCTTCAAGGCAGTCATCAAGGGATCATCTGAAGTGGTTAAGTAACTGAAGAAGCTGAGCATCATGCAACACTCAACTGCACTTCAAGGATGATCACGCCAAGCTGCTAAGTATAGAAGATGTTTAGAGCATGAAGACATCTTAGCAGCTCAGCACCAACTCCAACAAACAAACAAATTAAGAAGTCAGGGCCTGAGGGGTCCTTGTCCGGAGGGACTAAATGAAGTTCCAAGCCTGCTGGGCTTGAAGAGTTCCTAGGGAACTAGAGGAGTTCCAAGGTCACGGCCTCAAGAGTTCTTAATGAATCAAGTCCCAAGGTCACCGGCCTTGAAGGAATCTTAGTGATTCGGTCTTTTGCCTTTCCTTGGTGGAAATCCTGCTAGTTGAAAGCGGATGAGTGGATTAGGAGCTTGAGTCTCTGAACCTCTTAAAACCCCTTGTGTCTTTTTACATTATGTCATTTACATTATGTACTATAACTACTATAACTCAAGCATGTATGTTTTAACTCGCTTTACAACCAAACTAACTCTACGAACAATGTATGTTTGATTATGAATATATCAATGAAGGGGATCTTTTACTTATTCCGCTGTGCTTGAAAAGATTCTTATGTTTGTCATCTGCTAATGTAATAGCAATACAAAATAAAAGAGAAAAGTATTTGAAATAAAAAGGATCTATTCAACCCCCCCTTTCTAGATCTATTGTGCCTACTAGGAACTAACAGAGAAGGTTAAACATTATACAAATAGGTTTAGTGTTTTTTTTATTTTAGACAAATTGATTAATTTATATATTTACTCAATATTATATAATTAATTAATTTATTAATTAATTATTATTTATTACATATTAATTATGTTATTGGGTACTCATCCACCCGATACCTCAACTGAGAACCTTGATCCGTAGACTCCTCTATTTATAAAATAGAGGTAAGAAAAAAGATTACATATTAGAGAATGTGAGACTTATTGGTAATGTGTTATTTTTTGATAAAGATATGATTTTTATCAAAGAATATAATTTCTATACTAATTTAATTTGATCGATCGGCAGTTTCGTGTTAGAAAAGGTTTTCTATAGAAGAGATGGCACACCTCTCCAGTAAATTGTCCATAACCACCGTAATCATATATGTAAATCAAGAACAAGCATTCAAATTTATACCCAAAAACTGTACCAATATCATATACATTAATTTCACAAGCACACTATTGTTTTTATATGATACTCCCTCCATTCCTAAAAGATTATCGTTTTAGAAGAAAAAAATTGTTCTAAAATGTTTGTCGTTTACAACTTTTAAGGAGAATAAATTATTTACTTTTCTATATTACCCATACATTCTCTCATTATCCCAAGAAATTCTCTCTTGTATTAATAGTTTTCAACTTCCCATAAAGATGTAGTGATGAAATTTCAAATAAATTTTACTTGGTAAATGATACTTTCTTAATCCATGTGCAAAAACCTTCAACGACAATCTTTTAGGAACGGAGTTAGTATCATATACATTAATGGACTGGCCCCATGACATTGACACATAGTTGATCACATAATTCAGTTAAGAATTTAAACATCTGGCCTACGTTGGCAGTGTTTCCATGCGAGTAAAGCAGGGTCAATTTTACTGATGCATTCTTCACTTATTGTATATATGGTTGTTTCTAAGTCCCACGTTTATTTCCTTATAAAATGACTGTCAAGTGAATGCCTTAATAGTTGGTGGTCTCCAAGTTCCACATTGGTTAATTGAAAAAAGTTACTCCTTATAAAATGATTGCCAAATGTAGCTTAATTAGTCAAATGTTGAACATAAAATTCATCTGATTTCTTGATTATAATGTTTCTCAAGAGGACAGAATAGATCAAGATGATCCTCATCTAGAGAATACTAGCTCTGAATTAAGTAAGTATCTATTGCTGCAAATCAGAGCTTGCAAGAGCTTCAACAAGTTTTTCTAGCAGCCAATAGTCTCTCTTGCAAGAGCTTCAACAAGTTTTTCTAGCAGCCAATAGTCTCTCTCAAAAAGATCGAGATGAAGCTGTGTTTGAAAGGAAAAAGAATGCACATCTTCTTGCCTTCATTCAATCTCCGGGTTTTTCGATTCCTTTGTTAGTGATATCATAGTGCCAAATGCTAGAAGGGTTGAATGTTCATCTTCTGAGCCATTAGATCCAAATGGGAGTAGGCTCGTGGCTACACCTCCTGTTATTCAGGCGAGTAAACTTCAATCTGATGTGGGCATTGGTAATTCTCTCAAGAACTACATTATCTCTAATAAAGTTGGTTCTGATGAAAACAAACGTGCACATGAGGGGCTAGAAGAGGGTGAGCTGGTGTCTACTGGTTCTGAAGATAAGGCCAATCCCCCCGCTCCTAGGTAAACCTCTCATATTTCCCTCCTCTTGAAAATGGATAGGTTGTTATCAGACCTCCTCTTGATGTTCTCAAAAAAGGAAATGATTTTTGGGCTGCTAGTTTGATTGGCTACTTTCTGCACTCCAAACTGCCTTACAAAGTGATAGAACCAGCATCATTTAGTCTTTTTTGGGGGTAACTATGGCTTACAAAAGGTCCATCTTTATGCGGATGGTTATTACTTTCTCAAGTTCAAAACAGTAGCAGACAGATGTGCTAGCACTTGGGCCTTGGTATATTTCAAATAGGCAATTTGTTCTCAAGTATTGGAAAGAAACCGTGGAAATTATGAAAGATGCTTGTTCCAAGATTCCCATCTGAGTTAAATTTCATCAAGTACCTCTATCCTGGTACTTACGCCTTGGTAGCTGGCATAAGTTAAGTGATTAAGTCACTTTATAACCGTGACTCATCATAACCCATGGACTAGTTATAATGTGTGATGCATTGTTGACGTGGTTGATCTTTTATTCTCTACGTAGTGTTTGTTAACTTGTTCTACTAGTTTTCAATGTCAAGTATTTTATTTTTGAATTTTAATTGTCAAGTATTCATATAATTGTTTTTTAAATTATATTCCATAGTGTTAGTTATTATGTTTCGAGTTTTAATGTATATAAAATTTTATTCTCGAATATACTTTTGAAGTAAAACAAAGAATGTATAAATTGAATATTGTTAATGACTTGTCGCCATATGGATGTTATGAGTCCTGGAGATAGAAACACAGGGTACTTTTACAATCAAGTTAAAAGTAGATGGAATAATAACAAGATTCTTTCTATTGAAAATGATCATGGAGAGCTAAAACAAGATCATGATAATGTCCAAGAGGTAGCAGTGAATTACTTTAGTAATTTTCTTGGCAAGCCTTACTCTTCATCTTATGAGGGATTACAGACCATGGGATTAAACTTTGACAAGGTCATATCTTCTCAACAAGCATCCATGCTAGAAAAGGACATTGCTGATAATGAGGTTTTGTGTACTCTGAAATCTATAAAAAGAAACATAAAAGGACAATATTGATAATGATATTTTGTCTACTTTGAAATCTATGAAAAGAAACAAAAGTCCAAGCCCTGATGGCTAAAATGTGAATTTCTTTTCGAATGCGTGGGACATTGTTGGGAAGGACTTCATTGATGCTGTTCAATCTTTCTTTAAACAAGGCTGCCTTCTCAGAGGAACCAACTCCACAACAATTGCCTTGATTCCTAAAGTGCCAAACCCAAGTACCATGAATGACTTTAGACCAATTTCTTGTTGCAACACCACTTATAAGTGTATTTCCAAACTTATTGCAGCAAGGCTAAGGCTTATTCTGCCTTCTATAATTTCCAGCTCCCAGACTGCTTTTGTTCCAAGTAGAAGAATTAGGGACAACATTCTAATGGCCCAAGAATTATTTTGAAATTATCATAGAGCTCATGGACCTGCTAGATGTGCAATGAAATTGATCTTAATAAAGCTTTTGACTCTGTGAGGTGGGAATTTCTCTGTGATGTTCTTAATCATTTCAAATTCCCTCCTAAATTCATTTTCTGGCTAAAAGCTTGCATTACATCTACAAAGTTTCATGTAAAGGTTAAATGGATCATTTTGTGGTTTTTTCAAAGGAACAAAGGGGTTGAGACAAGGGGATCATCTGTCACCTTACTTGTTTGTAATTATTATGGAAGCTCTTTCTCTCATTATTGCCAAGGGTTCATCAAACTCAACATCATTGGAGAACCAAACATTTGAGCATTACTCATCTTTGCTTCGCAGATGATCTTATTCTTTTCTGTCATGGTGATAAAAGCTCAGTTAGTACTCTTAAAGAATGTCTCCTCAAGTTTGAATCTCTCTTTGGGCTTATAACAAATGTTTGGAAAAGTACGTGTTTTCTGTCCAATGTTCCCCAGGAACAGGCTTCACATATCATTGACACTGAGGTTTCAAATTGGCACTTTACCTGCTAAGTTTCTGGCAACAAAATTGGGGTTTACTGACTGTTACCCTCTTATTGAGAAGATCACAAAGGAGAGTTGCTTTATTGACCAACAAATTCCTCTCATATTCTAGGAGATTGCAGTTAATTCAATCTATATTATCTGCAATTCAATCTTATTGGTCTACTTTTTTTATCCTTCCAGCAGTAACTATCAAGGCCATCAAAATCGTTTTTAGCAGATTTCTTTGGAAGGGCCCAAGTCTTCAAAAATTTGGTTCAAAAGTTTCATGGAACAATATCTCCTTAATATCAAAGATCTTGAAGACTGGAATAACTCCTTAATTATGCTGCAACTTTGGAAGCTCATGAAACCTAACTCAATATATTAGTAAGTACTTCCAATGTATCCCAATTCCTAGATTCTCACTTATATTATGACTGCCTTTCCACAAAAGGATGAGAACCTTCAATATTCTTGCAGAGTATGGGTTAGTGATGGACACTATGTGAAATCCACAATGAAATATTTGATTATCACACATATATTATGAAAGATGGAAAAGTAAGATTCAACAATTTGGCTAGTCCTGTCATAAGATGCCACAATATTTTTATAGTAACTAAAAAATCCTAACTATTATGACATGGACTCAAACTCGTGAGGCCCAATATTTTAGTAAAACTAAGACCAATAGACGTACGAGTCAATCTCAACAACATCTCTCGTTGTAGAATCAGTCCCTGTTTTCCAATATAGTCTAGGCAACTTGGGGCATTTGTTTTATTTAATTTAGCAAAAAAAAATATTTTAGGGATCGTTTTAATATGGGCAAAGGGTCAAAAAAGCCCCTAATATTTATCCCGATGTCCCACTTGCACCCTAAACTAATTTTTTTTTCAAAAGTACCCTTAACGTTATATTTTTTTGGTCGTCTGTGCCCCTGTCGTTAACAGAAGACAAACGGGGTTAAAATGTGATGACGTGACACGCTTAAATATAAAATATATTCTAAATAAAATAATATATACCATTTAATCAAAACAATAAATACTAAAATTCAAAATAAAAAAAGCATAACATATTTACATCATTTAATCAAAATAATAAAATTCAAATTATTTTGTTAACTAATCAAAACAACTAATTAAATAAAATAAGTTGTATAACATACTTACACCATTTAATCAAAATACTTTAAAACATCGGGGTAAACATCAGGGGCTTTTTTGACCCTTTGCCCGTTTTAATATATATATATAGGGCAAAGGGTCAAAAATGCCCTTGATATTTATCCCGATGTCCCACTTGCACCCTAAACTAATTATTTTTCTTCAAAAGTATCCTTAACGTTATATTTTTTGGGTCGCCTGTGCCCCTGCCGTTAACAAAAGAAAAACGGGGTTAAAATGTGATGATGTGGTAGGCTTAAATATAAAATATATTCTAAATAAAACAATATATATCATTTAATCAAAACAAAAAATACTAAAATTCAAAATAAAAAAGCATAACATATTTACATCATTTAATCAAAATAATAAAATTCAAATTATTTTGTTAACTAATCAAAACAGCTAATTAAATAAAATAAATTGTATAACATAATAAATATAATATTGATCAGAAAATTTTAGTTTTAATAGAAAATGGTTGACAATGACAGCAGAAGCTGGATGATGCTAAGCCAAGTCCATCGCACACTTCAATGCCAGAAGATAACCTTTCTGAAAGATGGTCTGCACAAGGTTAGTTTGAAATGTAGCAATCAGAATCGGGAACTAATTTGCACAAGGTTAAATTTTGAATTATTAAATTTGGAATTATGTCTGATTATGTATAGATGATGTGACGCCATCAAAATAGGTATATATCACCTATTCTCGAAATAAATCCAAATACGTAGTAATGAAACAAATATAACTTCATTAATCTGATTGTCAGTCTGCAAAATACGACAAATAACATATATACTTTGAGTTTGAATACAAATATTTTAATAGGCAAGATACAAACTCAAAAAAGAAATCCTCATTATAATTATTGATCACTTTATTTTACAAAAATAATGGCGAGGACTACTAAAACAACTATCCCGAACCATCACTCCAAACCCCTGCCATTTCATTTAACATGCTTCTCACCTCCCGAGGAAGAAAAATGAAAACAAAAAGAAAGGGTTAAATTCAACTAACAAGAAAAAAAGAAATTTTATGACCAAGATAATATACAACAAATTATCATTACCTTCAACACTAAAAAAATCGATAAAATATAATGATAACAAGTTTTTTAGATCAACAACCGCGGTTGGAAGCACATTCCATTAGAAGAGTCAGTAGAGAAAGAATTCTACTATCTTCAAGATTTAAAAGTCTATCATCAATATTTTATCCATAACATCAATCAATATACATCTTGAATTAAATATTAAATGCTGCACTACGCGCCAAAAGATATTCATTTAGATCACCAATGGCCATGCTCATCTCAAAATTCTGCTCATCTTCAAACTACTTTTTCCAAAAAGATATTCATCGGGTTAATCATTCATCTGCTGACTACGCGCCAAAGATATTCATCGCTTTAATCATTCATTTTGCACTACGCGCTGGTAAAGATATTCAAGATTATCATCATTTAGGATGAGGATGATGAAAAATATCTTAAAAGAAAACGAATCCAAGAAGATCAAAGATCAAATATTAGGGATTCGTGATTTTGGATTATCCAAGTTCAAAAATCTTTCATAATAATCAATCGAAAAAGCGAATTCAAAAATAAATATCAAAATATGGATCTGATCAAAGATAAGAACTATAATAATATTATATCTTGGACAAAAAGGAGACAATTTTATTTTTTCAAATGAATAAATATATTATTAAGTGAATAGTGTAGATATCGTGAATAAGAATGCTCCAACAAAAAAAAGGTAGAAATTTCACAATAAAATTCATACCAATATATTTTGGTATAATGATATTGAATAAATAACATCATTAGGAAGAAAATAACATCCCTTACCTCAAAATAATGATCTTTCCGGAATATCGGTATCTAAGATAAAGTGAAGGAAACTTGCATTGAATAAAGAACTCACAAAAATTCTAAATCTCACAAAATACGCTCGATAATGTATATAGAGAGAGAAAACTTATTTCTGGTGTGATTTTGAATTCTAACTAAGCAGACTAAATAATAAAATAATAATATTTTATTTTCTTCATTCTACGCCCACCTCCTTTGAAACATCAAAGCCAGCCATCTTGGAAAAATTTCAGCAGCCCACATGTTTTAAAAACAAAAGTGTGTCCCACCCACAATTTTAATAAAAATATTTAATTTCCGAAACTTCAATAATTCATAATAAATAGCCTTTTTATCAGAAAAAAACAAATTTTATGTCCATTCCATAGGAAATTAAATTCTCTACAACTTTGTAAGTTTAAGTTTTTCTAAATTCCAAATAGAAAATATCTGAAATCCATATACGGGCGATTTTTAACACCTCTATTCCGACAAAATACTGATAAAATACCTCATCATTTATTCCTTCATTTATAACCACATAAAATAAATATATCCATCATTTATATCTAAATAAAATAAATATTTCCTTATCATATAAATCAATAACTAATTATTCACAAATAATATTACAGAATCGCATGATTATAATAACTGGATTCCTTGTGAGAAAGAGAACTTTCAGATAAGGATTTCTCCTTATTGGCACACAATTAGGTGACCAAACCCCTTTCCTGCATGTAACTTCCTTAGGCATTGTCGATAATGTTATCTAACAATATTATTCAAATAATATAAATTATTGATCTGATAATGGAGATACTGTGAAATGACAATTATTGAAACAACAATAATATAAAATATCAACGCAGCTGTGAAACCCCGAAATTTATGAAATGAAAGTATTCAATTTTCCTATAATTATTATTCTATTTAGTAAATAGTTAAATTGATAAAAGGTTAAAGTTAAGGGTGATATGTGAATGTTTTTCAAAGTAAGCAAGTTATTAAATAAAATAATCGGTGATAAAGAAAAAGAATATGTCTGGCATTAGTTGCATAGTAGTAGCTAGATATTGATTATTGATGCTTACGTGAGAAGTCACTCGGTTATACTCAATTATTACTACAAAGAATCACGGTTTGAAGATATCTCTCGTATTATTGATTAAATTATTATTCATGATGTCATCTTCATTATATTTATTATTATTAAATCAATAATTGAGTATTTACAAAGTTATTCATATTATTATTTGTAATATTGACGATGTCTAGAAAGTTCTGTCAAGGAGAGGTTTGGTCACCTAATTGTGCGCTAATAGGGAGAAATCCTTATCGGAAAGCCCCCTCTTTCCTGGGAATGATCTGGTTGTTAAATATTGTGAGTTATAATATTAATGATGAATAAGTTCGTGTTGATTAAAGATGAAATTGATATTTCCATTGTGTTGGGATTATTAGTGTTAGTAGAAATCGACATCTATTCCGATAATAATTGATATCTGGAGGTTATATTGACCAATCGGGTAATTAATCGAATAAATGAGCAATTAATTGCTATTAATTCATATGATTATAACTATTTATTCACATGTGTGTACTATTGAGTCACATGAATGTACTATTAGGGGAGGTGGTGCAAGATTGATAATACTTGCATGATTAAATTAAAAATAAAGAAAAAGATGAAGGTATTATACTATAATATTTCGAGCCCCAAAATGTGCAATTATCGAAACTATATTTTCCTATAAATACAAACTCATTCTTCCTTCATTCTCACCAATTCACTAAGACTCACAAGAGCATTTATAGATAGAGAAGCTATAGAGAGAGAAGCTATAGAGGGAAAGAAGAAGAGTAGTCTGCTACTTCACTATTCCAATATCCAGTCTTCTTCTGAGGTAAGGAATGTTATTTATTTATTATTCGTAAGGGATATTAATTTTTCAGTATTCGTATGAAATATTATTTTCTTCCATACTCTGTAGTATATAAGTAATATTATTTCGTTTCGTATCCCTAGTTCTACACTCATTTTGTTGAAGTATTACTTCTATATTCTATGAAATTAGTAGAATATCATTGATATTTGCGCTTCATCCAGTATCTTTTCATGAAAATATTATTCTGAGCATTCTTGATAATTATTGATCTTTTCATACCGGAATACTATTCACGGGTTACTATTCACCCAGTTACTATTCACTCGAATATTACTCACTCGGGTATTCGGGGCACTTTTCATGCCGGAGTACTATTCACGAGTTACTATTCACTCAAATATTATTCACTCGAGTATTTGGGGCACTTTTTATGCCGGAGTACTATTCATGAAATACTATTCCCGTACTATTTACAAGGTACTATTCACGAGATATTATTCACCCGAAAAATATATTTCTTTTCTGTCCAAGTTATTTTTGATACATGAATATTATTCTTGAATTTTACTCCACAAAGCAGTATCATGTTGACAATTTGGATATTTATAAACTCTGGATAAATTTAAAGTCTTTAATATTTATCCTTGATTTCGTTTGATTAATGCTTATATCATTGTCATCATCATCATGCTTATATTGTGATGAAAGTCATCTTTGGCTTAAGTGCATAGATGGACTTTTGGTTTTACAGTTGTATGTCTTTGTACCGTAGTGCAAAGAAGAACTGTTGATTGATATCTTTGGTCATAGTGCAAAGATGAAATATTGATTGATAGATTTGGCCCGTAGTGCAAAGATGAACAGGTGTATGACATGATCATGACCAAAGGTGATACTAACGAATATCCTTGGCTGTAGTGCATGGATAATTCAATGATGTGATTGGCAGGATCATGACCATTAGTTAACAGTTGAATGTCTTTGGTCGTAGTGCACTGACAGAAAATTGATTGGTATGATCATAACCATTGGATTTATTGTTGAATATCTTTGGCCCGTAGTCTGGTAGACAAATGATTGAGTATGATTATTGTTATTACATTTGAATATCTTTAGCCTTTGGGGTAAGGATATTGAGTAAACGTTCTATTAAGCCTTTGTGGATAGAAGAAACTGTTGATTTACATGATTATAAATATGAATTATGAATTTAACTATAATCTTTGGTGGTTCAGGTGAAGACAGGTGATGAGAGTTCTTTTTGTCTTGGGTATAACAAAGAACTGTTGGTGAGTATTATAGGAATGAAATATTAACGAAGACTTTTAATCTAGAGGAAATAGTAGACAATATTTTCTACTTGACTCTTCTAATGAATTGATTATTCCACTGCAGTTGTTGATCTATAACTTGTTATCTATTATATTCTATCCGTTGTTATACTGTTGAAGCCTAAGGATAATGTATTCTGCATTATCTTAGTCATAATATTTCTTACTAGGCTAGTTGAGCTCACCCTTTTGCTTTCATTGTTCTCTTCAGGAAATGAGAATATAGCTGGGACTAGTCAGGGAACGGAGTGACGGTCTAGATGTTTGCATTAGTAATCCTCACTATTTTATGAAATAGTGAGATAATAAATGTAATGAAAACTTTATTTGAGTTTGAATACTGTCTATGAGACAATATTCGTGTAAAAACTCTAAGCTACGCTGTTGTCGTATTGTATGAAAGAAGTTTGTATTTGATTTATGTAGTGTGGTATTTGGCGACCCAAGATGGGTGATGTATACCTGTTTTGAGGGCGTCACAGCAGTAATTATTAAATCAATAAAATAAAATATTGAATAGTAATTAATGTAATAATTATTGAGTAGTGTCTTCTTACGTAAGAATCAATAATTCAAAAATACCGCAAAAAAACAGGTAAAGCTTTGTGCAACCATGCGTATTACTGTATTTTAACCACCGGGTATTCCAACTGTGAGATCCCGAATTTTATGAAATGAAAGTATTCAATTTTCTTATAATTATTATTCTATTTAGTAAATGGTTAAATTGATAAAAGGTTAAAGTTAAGGGTGATATGTGAAAAATTTTCAAAGTAAGCAAGTTGTCAAAAAATAATCGGTGATAAAAGTACAGTAATACGCGTGGTTGCATAGTAGCACACGGTATTGATTATTGATGCTTACGTGTCAGTTATACTCAATTATTGCTACAGTAATTGCTGCATAATATCTCTCATATTATTGATTCAATTTGTGACGCCCCCAAAATAAGTATACATTTGGGTCGCCAAATACATGGTACAGAATACAAATACAAACTTAATTATACAACCAGAGTTGAGAGTTTTTACACGAATATTGTCTCATAGACAGTATCCAAACTCAAATTCAATCCTCATTACATTTATTATTACACTAAATAGTGAGGATTACTAAAACAGCCATCTCGGACCATCACTCCGTTCCCCGACTAGTTCCGGCTACGTTCTTATTTCCTGAAGAAAACAATGGAAGTAAAAGGGTGAGCTCAACTAGCCCAATAAGAAATATTATGACTAAGATAATGCAGAATAAGTTATCATTAGCCTTCAACAATGTTAAACTGATAGAATATAATCGACAACAAGTTTAACTGCAGCGAAATAAGCAATACATTAGAAGAGTCAAGTAGAGCATGATATCTACTATCTTCTATGATTTAAAAAGGTTTTTATCAACTTTATCGTTGAGACTCAGCTTAATAAATAAACCACATCATCGAATCATCCCTGCACTACGGGCCAAGGATATTCATGTAATCATCAATGGTCATGATTATACCAAATAATCCATGGTCATAATCATATCAACCAACAGTCCATCTATGCACGTAAGCCAAAGATGACTTTCATCACAATATAAACATGAGGATGATGACAATGATATAAGCATTTAATTAAATGAAAGCAAAGGATAAATTTTAAAGATTCATAATTTAATTTATCCAGTATTCAATAATGTCCAAATTGTCAACATGATACTGCTTTGTGGAGTAAAATTCAAGAATAATATCCATGTATCAAAAATATTTTGGACAGAAAAGAAATTAATTTTTCGGGTGAATAGTAATCGGGTGAATAGTACCACGTGAATAGTACTTCATGAATAGTAACCCGAAATGAAAAATACCCCAAATACCCGACTGAATAATATTATAGTGAATAGTAACCGGGTGAATAGTAACCCATGAATAGTAACTCGTGAATAGTATCCCGGCATGAAAAGTGTCCCGAATACCCAAGTGAATAATATTATAGTGAATAGTAACCGGGTGAATAGTAGTAACCCATGAATAGTACCCCGGGTAAAAATATTGATATTTAATAAGAAAGTTCAGATCAATATTCCAATGAAACGATACTGGATGAAGCGCAAAACTTCAAGGATATCCCACTAATTTCAGGGATTATAGAAGCAATACTTACCATAGTAAGTTTAGATGAAAAGAAATAACATACGAAACTGCAAATAGATTTTCACCCGTCATATGGTACGTAATCCGCGTAGACAGGTTATTCCGACATATTAAAGTATGAATACGAAAAGTAGTATTCCTTGTGAATACGAAAAGTAGTATTCCTTGTGAATACGAAAGAAATAATACCCCTTACCTTAGTAGAAAGCTGGATACTGCAAAAGTGAAGTAGCAGGATACTCTTCTTCTTACTTTCTATAGTTTCTCTCTCTATAGTGTCTCTTATGAATCTCAGTGAATTGGTGAGAATGAAAGAAGAATTAAGCTTCTATTTATAGGAGAATGGACTAAATAATAACTAATTCATGAACGGTCCAGATTGATTTACTATTAGAACGGATGGTCCAGATTGATTACTATTAAAACTACAACCGACGGTCCAGATTGATTTACTTTTAAAACCACCACCGACGGTCCGGATTGATTACTTTTAAAACCACCACCGATGGTCCATATTGATTACTATTAAAATCACCACCAACGGTCCAGATTGATTAACTATTAAAACCACCATCAATGGTCCAAATTGATTAACTATTAAAACCACCATCAATGGTCCAGATTGGTTTACCATTAAAACCACCACCAATGGTCCAGATTGATTTAACTTATTACACTTTAGTACCGCTAAAGCTTTCCAAGTTTGCATTATTCCCTTATAACTTTTGTAATTCACTTATCTTCAATAAGCACATTCTTAATACTTCAACAATTACTCATCACTAATATTATAACTCACAATATTTAACAACCAGGTCATTCCCAGGAAAGAAGGGGCTTTCTGATAAGGATTTCTCCTTATTGGCGCGCAATTAGGTGACCAAACCTCTCCTTGACAGAACTTCTAGACATAATCAATATTGCAAATAATAATATGAATAACTTTGTTGTCTCAATTATTGATTTAATAATATAAAATATTATGCAGATGATACTATGACAATAATTGAATCAAATAACGTGAGATATTATGCAACAATTCTTCGCACAATAATTGAGTAAACCGGTGGCTTCTTACGTAAGCATCAATAATCAATACCGTAATATACTATTAACCCACGCGATTATTCGTACTTTTACCACCGGTAGTTCAACAGCTTAACGGTAAAACTTTCGTCGTTATTTTTATAAAAGATATTTCTATCGCTTTCTAATTGCGACAATACTTACATTCATTAGGGGTCCACTTAATGATTGTCTTGGTCGTCATTTAATATTCCATATTAAAACGAATATTCCCCGAAATAAATCTAATATTTTATATCAGTTTGTTTTGTAAGACCCCAACTTTTTGAATAAAGATTAAATTTTCTCGAAATATATTTTTGAATATTATGGTGTGGATTTGATATAATGTTATAGTTGTGGGTAATATTTACAAATTTTGCAAAGTACATGAGTTGTTATATAATATTCGATTGGTGGAAATATCCATTTTAACAGGGGAATATTCGTATAACGGCACAATCATTGGTGACCCCCATTAACGGAATTATCATTTGATCGAGAAAACGACAAAAATACTTTTATGAAAATAATCTACGAAAGTTTTACCGTTAACTGTTGAACTACTCCAGAGTAAAAGTACAAGAATACGCTGTGGTTGCGTAGTAGCATTCTGATTATTGATTATTGATGCTTACGTGAGAAGTCACTCGCTTATACTCAATTATTGCTACGATAATTGTGCATCATATCTCTCATATTATTGATTCGATTATTGTTATAAGATCATCTCGCATAATATGTTATTTTATTAAATCAATAATTGAGACGACAAAGTTATTCATATTATTAAATTGCAATATTTACAATGTCTAAAAGTTCATCGAGGAGAGGTTTGGTCACCTAATCGCTACCAATAGGAGAAATCCTTATTGAAAGCCCTCTTTCTTTGAAGCGACCTAGTTGATAAATATTGTGAGTTATAATATTAATGATGAATGTTATTAAAATTAAAGTTGTGTTGGAGTTGAATTTGGAGACGCGACGTGATATTTGAGTCCTAACGATGAAATTAGTAAAAATAGTCTATAAATACAAAATTTTTCAGAATTCACTATTTGGTCAAAAAGTCAACAGTTGACTTTTTTGGGAAAAGTCAAACTTTGAAATTTTAAAATTTATATTTTTGATAAAAATGGTTTCATTGTGTTGGAATTATTTGTGTTAGTGAAAATCGACAATTATTTCGATAATAATTGATGTCTGGAGGTTATATTGACCAATCAGGTATTTAACAGGATAAATGAGCAATTGATTGCTATTATTTCACATGATTATAACTATTTGTTCACATGTGTATACTATTATTTCACATTCTTGTTACTATTAGGGGAGTTGGTGTAAGATTGATAATACTTGCATGACTAAGTTAAAAATGGAGGTATAGATGGAGGTACTATACTGTAATTCGTATTTTCACATGTCTTGAACTATTGATTCACATAATTTACTATTGAATCACATTATTTACTATTAGGGGAGATGGTGCAAGTTTGATAATACTTCCATGACTAAATTAAAAATAAATAAAAAGTTGGAGGTATTGTACTGAAATTTTTTGAGCCCCAAAACGTGCAATTATCGAAACTATATTTTTCTATAAATAGAAGCTCATTCTTCCTTCATTTCTCACCAATTCACAAAAGCTTTAGAGAGATTATTATAGAGAGAAATTATAGAAAGAAGAAGAGAAGTCTGCTACCTCACTATTCCAGTATCTAGTTTTTCTAAAGGTAGGGAGTATTATTTCTTTCTTATCCATGAAGAGAACTTCTGTTATTCCATTCTTTATTATTACATTGGAATAACTTTTATATCGCCAGGCTACCTATACTTGGTGAAATTCTTACATTGTTCCATTCTTTATCATTCTGTTGGAACATCCTCATGCATGCGTTCTCTACGCCAGACACGAGTTCCGTCTTTATTATTACATTGGAATATCACATCATGTGAGTTTCTGCCGGGACTGGTTCCGTCTTTATTATTCTATTGGAATATCATGCATGCGTTTTTACGTGGGACACGATTCCGTCTTTATTATTCTCATTGGAATATCTTGTGCATGCGTTTCACTGACAGGACTGATTCCGTTATTTATTATTCTCATTGGAATAACCCGTCTGCATGCGATTATCGCATGCACGGTGATTTCTTTTGTTATTCCATTCCTTATTATACTCAGTTGGTTAAAGTTTTGACTTCTATACTCCATGAAATTAGTGGAATATCCTTGATATTTGCGCTTCATCCAGTATCTTTTCATGAAAATATTTTTCTGAGCATTCTTGAATTTTACTCTACAAAGCAGTATCATGTTGACAATTTGGACGTTATTAGTTCCTGGATAAAATAATTCTTGAACCTATTTTATTGAATTCTTATATAATTGTCATCATCCTCATGTTTATATTTTGTTAAAAATCATCTGTGGCCTATAGTGCATAGATGGACTTGGTATAATTAAGACCAGAGATTATTCGGTGTAATCATGACCGTAATGTTACAAATGATGTGGAAAAAGTCCTCATTGGCCCGTAGTGCATTGATGGACAGTTGTTGGCATGATCATGACCATTATTGAATACACAAATATTCTTGGCCCGTAGTGCATGGATAATTGTGGTCGTGATACTAAAGAATATTCTTGGCCGTAGTGCGGGGGTGATTCGATGATGTGGATTATTTATTAAGCTGAGTCCCAGCGATAAAAGTGATGAAAAACCTTTTAAATCATAAAAGATAGTAGATTTTATTCTCTACTTGACTCTTTTAATGGATTGCTTGTTCCGCTGTAGTTAAACTTAATGGTTGTTATATTGTATCAGTTTAACACTATTGAAGGCTAACGATAATATATTCTGCATTATCTTAGTCATAATATTTCCTATTGGGCTAGTTGAGCTCACCCTTTTACTTTCATTGTTCTCTTCAGGAAATGAGAACGTGGCGAGGGACTAGTCGGGAACCGGAGTGACGGGCGATGATAGCATTAGTAGTCCTCACTATTACGTGAAATAGTGTGATAATAATTGTAATGAGGACTCCTTTTGAGTTTGTATAATCTCTAGTAGATAATATTTGTATTCAAACTCACGACTTATGTTTTGTCGTATTGTACAGCATGTTGTATTATTAAGTTGTATTTGAATTACGTAGCATATATCCGGGCGACTCGGGATGGGTGATGTATACCTATTTTGGGGCGTCACGAGTTGGTATCAAAGCTTAGGGATATGATCCCTGGCTAAGATGTGAGACTAGAACTAGGAGGGGAGAGACGGGGAATTCCTTCGCTACTATGACCTACCTAAGTTTATTTGGTATTTAATTGGTTAGTCAGAGTGTAGGGATAATATGTTTCATGTCAATTAACCCTTGTTTTGTGGCAGTATTTGAAAATGGGATCCGAGAATGTTGAGAATATCAATGGAGCACAAGAGATCGTTGAGTCTCCATAGATCAATAACTAGGACAATGCGCATCAGAAAGGCGACAATCCTCATGCAAACAACAACAGTGGCCAAATGATGAACGATGGAATGTTCCAAGGCTTCATGCAATTCATGCAACATCGGTAGAGGCGGCTCACATCCAAAATGCGGTGGAAACATCGGCAACTCTCGGACGGTCACCGCTAAAATGATTCAAGGAGCTGGGACCACCGGAGTTTATTGGAGAGCCAAAACCACTTAAGGCGGAAGCATGGATAAAGCAGATAACCAAGATATTTGATGTCTTAGGATGCTCCGAGGAACAAAAGGTTCCCTTCACCACCTTTATGTTGCGTGAAGAGGCAGATTACTAGTGGGAATCAGAAAAAAGCGTTACCCGACTGGCCTTTCAAGATGTCTTGGGAGAAGTTCCAAGAGCTGTTCAACGACAAGTACTTTCCCGAAAGTATTCGTCATATGAAGGAGGTGGATTTTATCAAGTTGGAACAAAATAATATGACCGTGTCGTAATACGAGGCTAAATTTGAAGAGTTATCTTGGTTTGCATCCCATTTGGTTGATAATGAGGAGCGAATGACACGAATGTTTTTAAGAGGTTTGAAACCGGAGATACTACAATATCTTATTTCTCATAAACTGTGTTTGTATTTAGATGTTATAAATAGGGCTCAGTTGTTGGAGCGCGATAACGAGTCAACGCAACCAAGAGAAAGCAGCCGACAGAATGAAAATACCAATGGTAACAGTCATCGAAGTGGTGACAACAAACGTGGAGGGAATCAACATGCCAGAAATGGTAACCACTTCGGTGGTAATCATAGCCAAGACAATAAAAATGGACATTTCAAGAAAATGAGATTCAACAATGATGGAAAGACGTCAGCACCAGCACCCGTTGTTAAGGAAGGAGAACGACCACCTATCATATGCTTCAAATGCGGAGGGGAGGGACACATCAGTCCAAATTGCGCGATGCCGTCCAAATCATGTTATAATTATGGAAGAGAAGGTCATTTAGCTCGATTTTGTCGTTCACCGAAGACAAATTCAGCTAGGATGGAGGCACCAAAGGGCAGTCCCGGAAAAGTCAAAGCCGGTGGTGCAAGGAGAGGCGTTTGTTGTGACCTCCCGAAAGCAAGGAACCCAAACGAGGTTATCACGGGTAAGCTTATCATAAACTCTAGTGAAGTCTATACCTTATTTGATACCTGTTCTACCCATTCTTTTATTTCTCCTACTTGCGCTCAACGTTTAAATTTGACTCCGGAGAAATTAGACTTTGACTTATCTGTTGAAACTCCATTAGGAGAAACCTTCATTACATCCACTGTTTATAAGTCTTGTTTGATTCAAATCGGTAACTGCACGTTACCTGTCGATCTTATCTCCTTAAAAATACTTGCATTTAACGTGATTCTAGGGATTGATTGGTTAACTACTCATCATGCTAAAATTGATTGTTTTCATAAGGTTGTTAGCTTTCATATTCCTAATAAACCTATTATGCGAATTCAAGCGACCAAACCATTAAAATCAATCACGGTCATCTCAAGCCATAAAGCTATTGGTTTATTGAAAAACGGATGTCAAGCTTTCTTAGCTCATGTCACGGATTTAAACAAAAATACGTCAGATTTGAAGGATATTTCTATTGTTAATGAATTTTCTGACGTATTCCCTGAAGAACTTCCCAGGCTTACCCCGGGCGTGAAGTTGAATTTTGTATCGACGACTTGAACCCGGTTACAAAACCCATTTCCAAAGCCCCATATCGAATGGCTCTATTGAACTTCGAGGAGTTAAAGACCCAATTGCAAGAATTATTAGACATTGGTTTCATTCGTCCCTAAATCGTCTCCTTGGGGTGTTCTGTTCTATTCGTGAAGAAGAAAGATGGGAGTATCGACTTTGTATTGATTATCGGGAGTTGAATCATGTCACCATCAAAAATAGGTACCCATTGCCACGTATTGATGACTGTTTGATCGATTACAAGGAGCATAAATTTTTTTCAAAGATCGATCTTAGCTCGATATCATCAATTTGAAGGTTAAAAGCGAGGATATTCAAAGATCGCCTTCGAACTCCGATGCGAGCATTATGAATTCTTAGTCATGTCTTTTGGATTGACTAATGCTCCTACTGTCTTCATAGATATGATGAACCGAGTATTCAAAGAATATTCGGATCACTTTGTGGTCTTCTTTATTGATGACATCTTTATTTATTCCAAAAGCCGTGAAGATCATGAGCAACACTTGAGGCTGATACTCCAAAAGCTTCGTGAATATAAGCTTTATGCCAAGTTAAAGAAATGCGAGTTCTGGCTTGAGGAAGTAGCATTCCTTAGGCACGTAGTATCAAGTCTTGGAATATCCATTGACCCAGCAAAGATTGAAGCTATTCAAAGCTGGGAGCAACCCAAATCGATGGCCAAAATCGTAGCTTTCTCGGTTTAGCTGGTTATTATCGGAGATTCGTGGAAGGATTTTCTCGAATCGCTACTCCATTAACTCAGCTGACTCGAAAGATACAAAGTTCGTTTGGAGCGAGGATTGTGAGAAGAGTTTTCAAGAACTCAAAAGGAGACTTATTTCAAAGATCTCGTTACGGCAATACCATCCGGTTCGGAGGATTTGTCATCTACATGATGCTTGAGGCAAAGGGTTAGGATGTGTTCTCATGCAACATGGGAAAGTCATAGCCTATGCCTCAAGACAACTCAAAAGAATATGAGAGGAATTATCATACTCATGATCTAGAGTTGGCAGCTGTTGTCTTCGCACTTAAAATTTGGAGGCATTACTTGTATGGAGAGAAAGTGGAGATCTTTACGGATCATAAAAGCCTCAAATATTTCTTCACTCAAAAGGAACTCAACATGCGACAACGACGTTGGCGAACTGCTTGAAAGATTATAATCATACCATCCAATACCATCCGGAAAAAAGCGAACGTGGTAGCGGCGCGTTGAGTAGAAGATCATATGCGAATGTCAGTGTCTGAATATTCACAACACAAAAGCCCATTTTGTGTGACTTGCAAAGGATGGAGATAGAGTTAAAGACTCAGGGGACCCATTTGATGATGGCGAATATCTGAGTAGAACCGACTTTAATTGATAAAGTTAAAGTTGCTCAAGTTACAGATCCGGAGCTGATGCGTATGAGGAAGAAAGTGCAAGAAGGTGTTATGCCGGAAGCAAGAATCGATGAAGAAGGAATACTTGAGTCAACTCCGGACTTTGTGTTCCTAACGACCACGATTTAAAGTATAAAATCATGATGGAGGCGCATAACACACCAGTTTGCAATCCATCACAGGAGTACCAAAATGTATCGTGATCTTCGTCGTACATTTTGGTGGAGCAATATGAAGAGAGAGATAACGCTATTTATCTCAAGGTGTCTAATTTGTCAACGAGTTAAAGTGGAGCATCAAGTACCAAAAGGTCCATTGCAACCACTTGAAATTCCATAATGGAAGTGGGAGCACATTACCATGGATTTCGTTATCGGTCTTCCCAAAGTTTCTCAAGGCATAGATGCGATTTGGGTCATTGTTGATAGATTGACCAAGTCTGCTCATTTTTTACCGATACGAGAAACTTATACACTTGAACGTCTTGCTCGTATGTACATAAACGAGGTTGTAAGATTGCATGGTATGCCAGTATCCATAGTTTCTGATCGAGACCTAAGATTCACTTCAAGATTTTGGGTTAGTTTGCAAAAAGCTATGGGCACGAATTTACGATTTAGCTCGGCATATCATCCTCAGATGGACAGGCAGTCGGAGAGGACGATTCAAACTCTTGAAGATCTATTAAGACTCTGTGTCCTTGACTTCAAGGGAAGTTGGGACAAGTTCTTACCATTGGTGGAGTTTTCCTACAACAACAGTTATCAAGCAAGTATTGACATGGCTCTATTCGAGGCGTTGTATGGAAGAAAGTGTCGTTCTCTAGTATGTTGGGATGAGGTGGGTGAAGCAACTTTGTTGGGACCAGAGTTTGTACGTATGACTACGGAAAAGATTCAAATGATCCGACAACGTATAAAAACCTCACAAGATCGACAAAAAAGTTATGCTGATCTTCATCGAAAGGATGTAGAATTCGATATTGGAGATCATATGTTGTTACGTGTTGCTCCATGGAAAGGAGTTATAAGATTTGGAAAGAGAAGAAAGCTCAATCCTCGATTCATTGGCCCATTTTTAATCCTTGATCGAGTAGGAACTGTGGCCTATAGACTTGCGTTACCGCCAAATATGTCTCGTTTTCATAACCTTTTTCACATATCCATGTTACGTAAATACGTGAAAGACCCGAACCACATTATTGAGTTAGAACCGGATGAAATAGCGGAAGATTTGGCGTATGAAGAGTTTCTGTTCAAATCTTGGATAAGAAGGAACATATTCTACGCTCGAAGGTTATACCTCAAGTCAAAGTTTTGTGGAGAAACCACGATGTTGAGGAAATGACACGGGAGTTAGAATCAAATGAAATCAAAGTATCCTCACCTCTTCGACATACCAGTCGCACCCTAATTTCGAGGATGAAATTTCTTAAGAATGGGGAGGTTGTAAGACCCCAACTTTTTGAATAAAGGTTAAATTTTCTAAAATATATTTTTGAATATTATGGTGTGGATTTGATATAATGTTATAGTTGTGGGTAATATTTACAAATTTTGCAAAAATCATGAGTTGTTATATAATATTCGATTGGTGGGGAATATTCGTTTTAACAGGGAATATTAAATACAACGGCACAATCATTGGTGAACCCCCATTAACGGAATTATTGTCGGATTGAGAAAACGACAAAAATACTTTATGAAAATAACGGCGAAAGTTTTACTGAGTTAAGCTGTTGAACTACTACCGGTAGTAAAAGTAATACGATGTCTGGCGTGGTTGCATAGTAGCACACGGTATTGATTATTGATGCTTACGTGAGAAGTCACTCGGTTATACTCAATTATTGCTACATAATTCTTTGCATCATATCTCTCGTATTATTGATTCGATTATTGTCATAGTATCATCTGCATAATAGGTTATTTTATTAAATCAATAATTGAGGCGACAAAGTTATTTATATTATTAAATTGCAATATTTACAATGTCTAGAAGTTCTGTCAAGGAGAGGTTTGGTCACCTAATTGCGCGCCAATAGGGAGAAATTCTTATTGGAAAGCCCTCTCTTTCCTAGGAACGACCTGGTTGATAAATATTGTGAGTTATAATATTAATGATGAATGTTATTAAAATTGAAGTTGTGTTCGGAGTTGAATTTGGAGATGCGGACGTGATATTTGAGTCCGGAACGATGAAATTAGTAAAAATAGTCTATAAACACAAAATTTTCCGGAATTCACTATTTGGTCAAAAAGTCAATAATTGACTTTTTCGGGAAAAGTCAAACTTCGAAATTTCAAAATTTATATTTTTGATAAAAATGGTTTCATTGTGTTGGAATTATTTGTGTTAGTGAAAATCGACAATTATTTCGATAATAATTGATGTCTGGAGGTTATATTGACCAATCGGGTATTTAACCGGATAAATGAGCAATTGATTGCTATTATTTCACATGATTATAACTATTTGTTCACATGTGTATACTATTGTTTCACATTCTTGTTACTATTAGGGGAGTTGGTGTAAGATTGATAATACTTGCATGACTAAGTTAAAAATGGAGGTATAGATGGAGGTACTATACTGTAATTCGTATTTTCACATGTCTTGAACTATTGATTCACATAATTTACTATTGAATCACATTATTTACTATTAGGGGAGGTGGTGCAAGTTTGATAATACTTCCATGACTAAATTAAAAATAAAGAAAAAGTTGGAGGTATTGTACTGAAATTTTTCGAGTCCCAAAACGTGCAATTATCGAAACTATATTTTTCTATAAATAGAAGCTCATTCTTCCTTCATTTCTCACCAATTCACAAAAGCTTTAGAGCGATTATTATAGAGAGAAATTATAGAAAGAAGAAGAGAAGTCTGCTACCTCACTATTCCAGTATCCAGTTTTTCTTAAGGTAGGGAATATTATTTCTTTCTTATCCATGAAGAGAACTTACATTATTCCATTCTTTATTATTACATTTGAATAACTTTGTATCGCTGCTACCCTATACTTGGTGAAATTCTTACATTGTTCCATTCTTTATCATTACATTGGAACATCACATGCATGCGTTCTACGCCGGACTGATTCCATCTTTATTATTACATTGGAATATCCATGCATGCGTTTTCGTCGGACTGGTTCCGCTCTTTATTATTACATTGGAATATCCTCATGCATGCATTTTACGCCGGACCTTATTCCGCCTTTTATTATTTTGTTGGAATATCACATGTACATGCGTTTTTCATAGGGACTGATTAGTTATTTATTATTCTGTTGGAATAACTTTTTGCATCTGCGATTCTATCGCATGCACAGATTTCTTTTGTTATTCTATTCCTTATTATACTCAGTTGGTTAAAGTTTTGACTTCTATACTCCATGAAATTAGTGGAATATCCTTGATATTTGCGCTTTATCCGGTATCTTTTCATGAAAATATTTTTTTGAGCATTCTTGAATTTTACTCTACAAAGTAGTATCATGTTGACAATTTGGATGTTATTAGTTCCTGGATAAAATAATTCTTGAGCTTGTTTTATTGAATTCTTATATTATTGTCATCATCTTCATGTTTATATTTTGTTGAAATTCATCTGTGGCCTATAGTGCATAGATGGACTTGGTATGATTATGACCAGAGATTATTCGGTGTAATCACGACCGTAATGTTACAAATGATGTGGAAAAAGTCCTCATTGGCCCGTAGTGCATTGATGGATAGTTGTTGGCATGATCATGACCATTATTGAATACACAAATATTCTTGGCCCGTAGTGCATGGATAATTGTGATAGTGATACTAAAGAATATCCTTGGCCGTAGTGCGGGGGTGATTCGATTATGTGGATTATTTATTAAGCTGAGTCACAACGATAAAAGTGATGAAAAACCTTTTAAATCATAAAAGATAGTAGATTTTATTCTCTACTTGACTCTTTTAATGGATTGCTTGTTCCGCTGTAGTTAAACTTGATGGTTGTTATATTGTATCAGTTTAACACTGTTGAAGGCTAACGATAATATATTTTGCATTATCTTAGTCATAATATTTTCTACTGGGCTAGTTGAGCTCACCCTTTTACTTTCATTGTTCTCTTCAGGAAATGAGAACGTAGCAGGGACTAGTCGGGGAACGGAGTGATGGGCCAGATGATAGCATTAGTAGTCCTCACTATTCTGTGAAATAGTGTGATAATAATTGTAATGAGGACTCCTTTTGAGTTTGTATAATCTCTAGTAGACAATATTTGTATTCAAACTCACAGCTTATGTTTTGTCGTATTGTACACGACAGTTGTATTATTAAGTTGTATTTGAATTCTGTACCATGTATCTGGCGACTCAAGATGGGTGATGTATACCTATTTTGGGGGCGTCACATGTTTACTTTGCAAAATTTTCCAAATATTACCCACAACTATATCATTATATCATATCCACACCATAATATTCAAAAATATATTTCGAGAAAAATTATTCTTTAGTTAAAAAAAGTTGGGGTCTTACAACCTCCCCTTTTTATGAAATTTCGTCCTTGAAATTAGGGTACGTACCTGATATGTCGAAGAGGTGAGGATACCTTGATTTCATTTCAGATTCTAACTCCCAGGTCATTTCCTCCACATCGTGGTTTCTCCACAAAACTTTAACTTGAGGTATAACCTTGGAGCGTAAAATATGATCCTTCTTATCCAAGATTTTAACATCTACCTCTTCACACGTTAAATATTCCTCTATCTCGTCTGGTTCTAATTCAATAATGTAGTTCGAGTCTTTCACATATTTACGTAACATAGATATGTGAAAAATATTATGAACACGAGACATACTTTGCAGTAAGGCGAGTCTATAGGCCACGGTTCCTACTCGATCAAGGATTAAAAATGGGCCAATGAATCGAGAATTGAGCTTTCCTCTCTTTCCAAATCTCGTAACTCCTTTCCATGGAGCAACACGTAATAACACATGATCTCCAATATTGAATTCCACGTCCTTTCGATGAAGATCAGCATAACTCTTTTGTCGATCTTGTGAGGTTTTTATACGTTGTCGGATCGATTGAATCTTTTCTGTAGTCATACGAACCAACTCCGGTCCCAACAACGTTGCTTCACCTACCTCATCCCAACATACCGGAGAACGACACTTTCTTCCATACAATGCCTCAAATGGAGTCATGCCAATACTTGCTTGATAACTGTTATTGTAGGAAAACTCTACCAATGGTAAGAACTTGTTCCAACTTCTTTTGAAGTCAAGGACACAGAGTCTTAATAAATCCTCAAGAGTTTGAATAGTCCTCTCTGATTGTCCGTCCGTTTGAGGATGATACGTCGAACTAAATCGTAAATCCGTGCCCATTGACGAAGGCTATTGATAATTTAATTATCTTTAGTCATGATATTCTTTACTGGGCTAGTTGTGCTCACCCTTTTGCTTCACAATTCCTTTCAGGTAATAAGATTGTAGCTGGGTCGAGCGGAGGTAACAGGGGATTAGAATATTGGTCTATAGCTGTTGAGGTTCTCCCTAAACAGTAGGGAAATAATTTTATTGAGAACTTTAGATGAGGGTGTTATATTTTTATATGACATTTAATAGTTATATTTGGTGAATCAAATAGGGTGAGGCGAACCCAACTTTGGAAGGGTGTTTTGCCAATATCATACGAGATGTTTAATGACATACGACTTCGTGTTATCATAAGACAGGGGTGTGCACATCCACTTGCTGAGTATATCTACGAGTACTACCTATATAATCTTGGAGTTTGGTTGAAGTATAATTCTCAATTGGAGACAATTGAGATAATTATATGTCAAGAGAAGACTCACCATTGGAAAGAACATGATAGTAATCTGCTCATTTTTCTTTAGGGACTATTGGGTCAACTAAGGATAATTCTCGAGTCGTATGGTATCTACCATAACTTAGATGCATGACCTCCCATGTACGAAGGTTTCCTTGAGTATTTTCCAAAGATTTTAATTTCTAAAACAATTATCGATCAGTACTTTTATGTAAAGTACCATTCATGAGAGTGTTGTGGTCGAGGCACCATGAAAGTTACATATATTTGTATTAAAACTCACAGATTAATCGTGGTGGTAAATACACTTACGCATTTACGCTCAACAAATTGTATAAATGAAGTTTGTATTTGATTTCTATAGTTTGATATCCGGCGACTCACAATGGGTCGTGTGGACCTATTTTGGGGCGCACACCAACAAATGTTAATTCAGAATAACTACGTCGTTATTTGTAAAAACTCAAATTTATCATTTTCTTCATCCGATTTGTTTTTTAAGTTCACGGGGCCCACAAATGGTCATACTACAGGTAAATTTAATATTTCCCGATATGCAGAGAATATTCCACGACCAAACGAATATTCCCCGACAACAATGAATATTTTATAACCACTTGCTTATTTTGCAAAATTTACACATTTCACCCATAACCAAATTATTATATCAAATTAACACTTTATTATTCAAAATAACAATAGAAGAAATTCAATTTTATTCATTAAAAGTTGTGTTCTTACAGATTATGTATAGATTATTACATCATCAAATTTTTATATAGTTTAAAAATATTATTTAGTATTATGATTTTAGTGATTTAAAATTTTAATATCAATTAGTATTTAGTATTATAATTTTAGTATTTTAATTATGTAATTTGAATTTTCTTTGTTTTGATTAATTAATAAAATAATTTGAATTTTAGTATTTTAATTATGTAATTTGAATTTTTGTTGTTTTGATTAATTAACAAAATAATTTGAAATTTAGTATTTTAGTATTTTTTAATTAGTATTTTAGTATTTTTAATTAGTATTTTAGTATTTTTAATTAGTATTTGTTGTAATTTGAATGTTAGTATTTTGATTAAATGATGTAAATATATTATACAACTTATTTTATTTAATTAGTTATTTTGATTAGTTAACAAAATAATTCAAATTTTATTATTTTGATTAAATGATGTAAATAGGTTATGCTTTTTTTATTTTGAATTTTAGTATTTTTGTTTTGATTAAATAATATATATTATTTTATTTAGAATATATTTTATATTTAAGCACTCGCCGTCATCACATTTTAACCTCATTTATCTTCATTAATTATGAGGCACGGGTGGACCAAAAATATAACGTTAAGGGTACTTTTGGAAAAAAATTAGTTTATAGTGTAAATGGGATTAATTTAAAAATCACGCAACGAGCTTTTTTGACCCTTTGCTATATATATATATATATATATATATATATTAATAAGAGATTAGATAAAACTTTTTCAAATGATTTGATAAGAAGAAAAAGAGAGGAACTTTTATAGTATATTTGTGAGTTTTGGATTATAAAAGAAAGAAACTTAAATTAGGACGAAAAAATTACAAAACAAATAATTCTTCTTGTGTTGTTTACAAGTTTAAAAATTATTATAAAAAAACTTAACTTTTAAATAAGATTATTATTTTCACTTATATTAAATTTTCTTGTGCATGATTATATATTAATATAGGGACTATTTTCAATTCTTTAGTTTTATTTCTTTTCTTGTTTCTCTTAAAAAAAACTCAAAAACAAGAGAAATTAACATAAAACTACAGTTTTTCGTCCATTTTTCCTATTGGTTTTAAAACTCAAAAACACAATGTTATGACAAAGTAATTTACTAGCAATTCTAGCATCATATATACTCCCACTACTAAATTCTTACTTAATATTAAGGGTTCGTTTAAATATTTAAAATTATCCTAAAAATTTGTTTTAGAAATAAAATTTAAAATGGAGGGACAATATTGAATTCAATTTATTTATTTCGTTCTAATGTTTTTTAATTTATATATTTGTAAAGAAAAATATCTACTTACACTGAATCCGCATCCTGGATTAAGGTATACTTTCATCAAGGCAGGTAACTTTTGGTTTTTGGATTAAGTAATATTTGTTTTTTTCAGGATTGAATAAAAAAATATTGTTTGTACTATTATACTTTTATTAATAATAACATATTTTAAATAAATTTAATCAAATTAGATTGACCAAACAAATTATAATTTATATTCCCAAGTCTACTGTCAGTTATGACAAATGAAGATATCTAGATTAATATTTATTTAATTTATCTACATATCAAATAAAAGTTTGAAAATTTATTGGAATTTATGCAAAAATAAAAAATAAATAACACCCCCACCTTCACTTAATATGAAGAATCATATCACACAACCAATACTAATAAATTCAATTTCGTAAGTATAATAAATCCGTGTTATAATATCTTTTAAATTATAATATTTAATTTTTTTCAATATTATAACAGTTCAATAATTTATATTTAAATATAAATATTCAACAGAACTTTAAAAAATATTTAAATATTTTAACTTAATGGTGCAACAGTTCAATAATGTTAAGGAGTATAATGTTATAATAGTTTATTGGACTTTATGCAAAAAAAAAAAAAAGAAAAAAAAGAAGAAGAAGAAGCAGATTTTGATCACTTTAGTCAAAATTTGTTTCCATTCAAAAAAGAAGATAATTTGATAAATTGATAAAATATGATATTATGGTCATTTTAAAAAAAGGTTGAGGTTAATTTTGTCTAGCAATTTTAGTCCCAAATGGTAGGAATTATAATACTCCATAAAAGATGGTATTAAATAGTCCCATATATTAAGTTATTTTTAATCTTTGGACTAATAATCTCAGGCTTAAATTTAAAAATAAACAAGACACTTGGACATGGGCGAATTCATTCATATTCTAAATACAAGTACAGTCAAACGTAAATTCATTCTACTTCTGTTTTCTAAATTGTATCTAAATATTTTTTATTTAATTTTTTTTTAAAGTTTAGATTATGAATATTTATTAAAATTTGTAAACATTATTATAATTGGTTAATATTATGATTAGTTTAAGTTTTCTTTATTTAACTTCAATAAAAAAATTAGTTAAAATCATATTTTGGGAAATTTTTTGGATCCGCCTCAGGATTAATAATTTTATTAGTTCCCAAAAGTATAATCATTCTAAAAAAAAAATAGCCTTAAAGTACAATAAGATAAAAAATTATCTAAATAACACATTTAAATACCATAAATTATATAAAAACTATTTCAGTAAAAGACATCTTAGATGTACGTAAGATAAGTTATCTTTGGTTACTTCTAATAAAATATTATTTGATCCTTAACTTAGTAATCTAAGTTTACCAATGTGTACAACATGCAAAAATATAAGTTTATATAAAAATTCGTTTGATTTAAGGCATTAGAATATTATTTTTATAGTGGTGTAAGTAATGTATATAATTATATATATATATATTTAAAATTTTAATAATTTTTATTGTTATAAAGTTGTTGATGCATAATATAATCTCATATTCTTACATGTTCATTACATGATTAAATTATTAAGTTGATGATCAAATGATATTGTATTGAAAATGATTTAATATAATTTATATTTGAACACTTTTTTTTTTAATTTATGTGAAAAATATATTTGAGACATCCATTTCTTTTTTCTTATAAATATTTTTGCTTCCTTTTAATGGAATATAAATTTGGCTGACCCTGTGAGTTGGTTCTTTGAAAGAGGAGAGAGAGGAAGCGGGGAAGGAGAAAGAGGAGAGATGGGTATTATGTATGCGTCGATCTATGCCTTGTTGTTTATGTTGGTGGTGTCAAGAGCACAACAATTAAGCTCCAAAGAGTGTGAGAATTTAGGGTTTACGGGTCTTGCTCTCTGCTCCGACTGTAACTCTTTTGCCGAGTATGTCAAAGACCAAGGTAACTGAGTTACTCCTCTCTCTAATTTTTCATGGAATTCTTGGCATCCATCAAATTGAACTGATATAAAGATGATGTTTTGATGATTAGAGCAGATTTGATTTGATTTGTCTGTTTTGCTTGTTAAGGGGACATTATGGTTGATTTTGTCTGGTATTATCTCGTTAATTATGATTAGAATTGCTTTCGATAGGAAAAATTGGTGTTGCCCATGGGAACATGTAGTGGCCAATTTGCTTGACTGAGAATTGTATGAAGATTCTGAAATTTTAGTTTTTGTATTGTAATGTTAGTGTTTTTGCAGTGATTGGCTCATCTGCTTCGTTTAATAATTAACTGATTTAACTTCAAAATCTAAAAGAATTTGGGGACTGTAGATCTTTTTGTTAATTGAATTAGGAGAGTGTAGATGCTAGGTGTTATGCCATGACACTTCACAAGGCTGTCGCCGGATAAATGTGGCCTACACATGGTAACAAACCGAGCCGCCCCAGGAACCCTCTGGTGTAGGAATTAGTACATGCATTAACTGATATGAGAGACATTATATTCTAAAGAGAGTGAGTGAGCTTATGAGAGCTTACCTTAGCATTGTGTTTATTCCATATATATACATATGTATGTAGAGTGAGAGATGGTTACTATGTGGGCCTCTTGGGCTCCATGACCTTAAAAGATATATGCCCATTGTTTACTAGACGCAGTTGGAGGTTTATCCTAACACTAAGCTATGGCAATCTTTTGTCAGTTTTGTTAATGAGTGTGGGTGAATAGTTTTCTTTAAATTCTTAAATGTATAAATGTGGATCATCATTGAGTGGCTGAATTTTTTTTACGTTAGAAGCAAGCTAGAACTGAACTCTAACCAATCCAGTACACCGAGCTGTTCTTAAACAGCTCAAGTCATTTGCTGTCCTACTTATAGTCTTATTATTACTTTCCTATATCCACGTCTTAAGACTTTTTTGCTTATAGTTCCCTTAATTGCTACCCTTGATCACAACCTCAATGATTTATCAGCATAACCACGACAAATTCACCTAATCATTCAAAACTGGCATGTATACCAGTGTACCACACAACCAAACAGCGATTCATTACTAGCATATCCGTACTTCACTAGCATTATCATCAACTTAAGCAATTATGAAGAGACAGTTATGAACTTGTTAAAGGAGAGTTATAAATTTTTATTTTTTTTTAATAAAATGAAAATTTTAGTTTCTTTTCAAAAGACTCGCTAGCAATTTCTCGATCAGTTTGGGGCGGGAGGAGAAGAAGGGGTGGATACATGGCACGATCAAATCTTCCAAACAAGAGGGCATTGATACATCCTAGACCCTTGAGAACTTAAAATGGAACCCCAAGGATATAATATTGTTACATTGCCTGATTAACAGTGAGTTCTAGGGTTATGGAGATGGAATATAGGGTTTTTTGTGGCCATTTTCTCTAGGTCTTTGAACTATTTTGTACTTGGTTTTAAGGGCGACAACTTTATGACGGAAAAACACTTTCTACTTTCTTCCTCCTTCGTCTTTCTCTTCCATTTTTTACACTAAGTAGTGACGTAGTTCTTACAAAAATTTCTGTTCTCTCTTCTTCATTGTTTTTTCTTGTAAAAAACTCAGTTTTCATTAAAAAAAAACTAATAAAAGGTAAACAAAAGAGCTTTTTAATTCAGATACTGAAAGCTGAAGATTCTCATTGATTTGATTAGTCGATCGGTTTTATACTTTTATCTCTTTTTCTATCGTTTGTCTCTCATATATATTATATTCTTCTCTTTGATCTTTTTAGTTACTCCTAAATCTTTCGTCTTAAATTGGGGTTCTCTAGTTCTCTTATATTCCTACTCTTAAATCATTCAGAAGATTATGGAATATTCATAAGTATTGAGAAAAGTTGAGGATGTTGGTTGCTAGACATTCAATGAAACGTGAATGAGCTTGGGATGTTGGTTCAGTTTTGTCCTGCCCCCATGCGTTAGCAGTTAGGAGGCCCATTAGTAGTTAGGATGTAATCAACCAACAGATAAGGGGTTAATTGATGTTTTGGTTACTATATTAGGGGTCCATTTTCAATCTAATTACTGATTTATTTATTTATTTATTACAAAGACATTACCATACTAAAAAAAAGTTACAAACTAGTCATTACATAACATTTCATCCAAAAAATTGACGGAAGTGTTGAATGGGTTAACGTTTCACAGCTGTCATGGGGGTACTTGACTATGTGGCAGGTGGGTCTCTGTTACGTGGAAGGTTAATCGATGTTTTAGTTACTGTACTAGCGGTCAATTTTCATTTTAGTTACTGAATCTTTTTTTGTTACAATGACATTACTATACTAAAAAGAAATGTTACAAACTAGTCATTAGTTAATATTCCATCCAAAAAATTGGTCAAAATTCATATCAAAAATCATTCGGTTATAACTCAACCGAATAGGTTATTCGGTTATAACCGAAAACCGAATTATTGATAATTCTACTATCCAAATTTGAAAATTTGAAAATAACTTTAAAAATACGATTTACCAAATTGTAATTTGGATATTCGGGTAATAACCGAACCAACATCCAACATAAATTAATTTTTACTTGTTACTGATAATTTATTCTATCTACTGCAGTGAAGAGGAGAACAGAGCAGAGGGATTGGTCCTGCAGATGGTAACCAAGGAAAAACCACCCAATAATTTTTTTTTTTGCTAAGTTTAACCCCACCCAGATATTGCTATCTATTTAATATCATAGTTACTATTTACTAGTATTGCCCATCTCTATTACATGGAATACTCTGCTTCACTTTCAGATCCATGGCTGTTATAGTCAATTTTGAGATCGAGTAGTGAACCATATATTTGGGATGTGAGATCGAGTAGTCGAGATGAATCTGGACTCGGGACTGGGAGTGGGCTAAATCGTGCTTTCTATTTTTTTTTAAGACCATTTCTAACAAAACAATAATATAAAGCTATTTTAATAAAGATAATAATTAAATTATAGAATTTCTCCACCAAAATTAATTAACTAACTAATAAGAAGTATCTTGATATCTTCATATATATAATTATACACGTATTTTCTCTCTCAAAATTTAAATAAATGTTATTTTTAAAAATTAGTGTGAAGTTTATTGAATGAGACATTTGATATTATTAATTATGAAATTATTTTAATTGTGTAATTTTCAAGTTAAAGAAAATGACAAATACCGATACTAAGTATGTAACATTGGTATTAAATAATAAAATTTAAAATTTTAAGAATTCGATTCAATATTAAAACTTAAGAAACTAAACATAAATAATATTGAATTAAACTAAATATGTCTTCATTTATAACAACTTTAAAAAATTATCCATTTCATTCACTTTTTGTTGTGATTTGATATGCTACCAAAAATCAAAAAATAAACCCTTAGTACAATCCGACAAAAAAAAATTAATCTTCGACCCACTCGATACATATAGATAATAATAATATTATAAAATTAATTTTTTTAAAGTATTAAGGTTCGGTTATTCGGACCCAAATCAGAATCATATCGAGTAATAATTCGATTAACCGATTGTAAAAAACCTAAAACCTAAATTTTGGTTAAAAATTTCTGTCCACTTCATTTATCTATCCGCTTTTGCTCACTTCACGTGTGGGAAAAAGGTGACGTCTTGAGTTAGTTATTGGTGTTGTGGACATTTTGCCATGTAATATCATAGTTTATTATCGCCGAGAAGAAGAAATGAACCATTTTCGACAAAATCGTGGCTCTAATATTTTCTATTTTCTATTTTGTCCTCACCAATAACTAACTCACACGCCAATTAAGTAATGACAAACATTATTTTTCTTTGTAATAAAAAAGATTTAAAAAATAAAAATAAACCCTTAGTACAAGAATAAAAAGAAAATTAATCCTCCATGTAGTACCCAATAATCAAACATGACATCAATTAGTCTATTCAACACTTAAAATCATAAAATGTTAATAAATTTTTTATCAATGGCTTTTGTAAAACAAATTCAGTGGAAGATAATCAAAAATCAATTAACCCAATAGATAAAACAACAATTTTTTTTATAAATGACTTGAAAACATGTGGAAGAGAAAGTTGCGAGGGGTCTGGAGGTGAGTATAAATTTTATACAATCAATTCTCTTGCAAAACTCAAAATTCTTCTATTTCAAGGTATCAAAAATATTAGAATATATCTGTTAGCATGAAATACATTGTCGGGTCTTCCATCTACAAGTTTTAAGCTCTTAGATGGGTTGGTTACTTAAAATGGTATTAGAGTTCTAGGCGTGCAAGGTTTTAGGTTCAACTCTTCCTGACCGCACGTTGTCTTTTATATTAATTTAAAAATAGTGCAAATGCACTTTAATTTGTCCCTTCTCCATAAAGTTGCATTTGAGGGGAGTGTTAGCATGAAATACATTGTTGGGCCTTTCATCTACAAGTTTAAGCTTTTAAATGAGTTGGTTACTTAACAACATCCATATTTATAATACTCCTAAACAACTCTCCTAACCTAACTTGGATTTTGATAAAATAACTACCAAAATTATAAACTAAGGAAATTAATTAAAATACAACTTCTAAAACTCTTTTCTTTCCATGGGATTCCAAATCCTTTTATATTGCTCTAACCAAGTCCCACAGGCTCGTCCTGCATCGATGCGCGCGCTATAATCAGTTCGTGAAATAATTCGCACCATGATGATGTTATGCCAAGTTTATGTTTCGGTTTGAGTTTTACTGATTGTATTGATATCTAGATCAGGTAGTTGGTGTGCTTCATTTTGCTTTTCTTTAATAATGAAATATTTTCTTTCATGTGATAAAAGAATATGTATGAAATGGTTATCTAATACCAAGTATAATTGTTTCTCGTTGACTACAGAATTGGTATCTGATTGTAAGAAGTGTTGCACAGAAGATTCTGATGACTCCATGAGCAAGGTATGAATGCCATCTAATTTCCTTACTTCCATTGCCAGCTTATTTTGAGGCCATGCAGTTCATGGGAATTTTGAAAACAATACTAAATTTAGTTCCTTCTATCAGTTAGATATTCTTTAGTGATGTGACAAAAGTGTTTCAATTGCTTGAAATGAGGGGTCTGGTTGAAATATACTGAATATGGAAAAATCACCAATAATAGAGTAATTTCCCCTCCTCCCTCTTATGGTTGCAACTGTGTACGATAGTTTAATTCAATTTGGTTGCACATAGAAATTCTTTGGCTCGTTTAACATGTGTTCTGGTTAATTTATTGATTAAAATATTGAAGCAGTCCTCTGATTTTGCTAACAATCTAATTTCTATAGGGTTTAGTTCTTACTTCATAGAAGTGAACAAATTTTGTAACTAGCTCTCCAGTGAAATTGCAGGTTATTTATTCTGGTGCAGTTCTAGAGGTTTGCATGAGGAAACTGGTTTTCTATCCTGAAATTGTTGGTTTCATTGAAGAAGAGAAGGAAAAGTTCCCATCTGTGAAGGTTCATTATGCATATAATTCTCCACCAAAGTTGATCATGTTGGATGATGATGGAGAACATAAGGAGACCATAAGGTGAATTTCATTTATTGACTTCTGGTGTTTACCTCCAATTGCCGAAAAATTTGGCCCAGTTGGCCTTGTTAAGCATTTAAGCTAATGTGTTAAAATTACATACGGTCGTATATGTCCCCATTCGGTCGAAGCTAGTATTTATATTCTTTTTCTCCCTTCCCAGCCTAGAGGAATAGAGTAGGAGCAAGAGGACTGTCCAAATTATTGATCCAAGTTTTGTAGTGTCCGATGTCGACATGCACCTATACTTGAAGTTTTTATACTTTGAATCATCGCTACTGGATCTGTGAGTTGATTCCACTGTAGTGGAGGTAAAAATGGCCATAGTCGAGTTGCATATGCCAATTAATATTGTTAAGTTTCTGAACTTCATTTGAATATTTTCATTTCTAGATTTTAGCACAGCTGATCCTAGCGCATGGTGTGTGCATGGGAGGGTCATTTAATGCACTAGTTCATGCCTTATATTCGATGTTTTGAAATATTTAAGTTAAATATTGTTTAATTTTTTGCACCTTCTTTAAAATAGCTCCGGCTGATGTTTCTCTGTGCAGAGTGGATAACTGGAAACGTGAACACATATTGCAATTCCTGAGAGAGAAGGTTAAGCCCACATCAGCAGCGTAACAGACTAGTTGGTACTATTCTTCCTTGACACTGGCTTAGCCTGTATGTTTTATATTCTAAGCTACCGAAGCAAGTTAAAACAGAGTTTAGTAGCAACCTTCTGGATCCTGTTCATTTTGTTCTGCCTTGTAACTTCTGAAAGTACTTTCATTTCCTCTTCCTATGAGTTATTGTTTCACTTTATGGAAAATAATAGAGTACAAAATGTTGAAACTGCGGCTATTGGGTGAAAATGGTTCAGAGTTTTCATATATGTTTAGATCTTTTTTGGGCTAATTGTGAATTTGGGTAACTTGGCTAATTAGACTTATTTTGAAATAGAGTAATTAAATTTAGAAAAGTTGAGGAAATCTGTCAAGTAAGATTTGAATATGAGTATGTAATTATTGCATAGTTTATTCTAACATTAAATAATTACTCTATTTGTATTCTCTGTTTTATTTATTCAAGGATTTATCTCGTTAATGTTAGTACGATAGCTAACCATTCACATTTATGGTAGAGCGTTATAGTCTAACCATTAGGGATGCAACTTGGGCGGCCTGGACGAGTTTAGGGGTCATTTCAATGCTAACCCATATACGAGTTCTGGTTGGGCGGGCCTAGACGTCTGTCCTAACTTGCAATAAAATTTATGGGCTTGAGTTGGGCAAGGTGGGTTTGGTGGGCAACAACTATAATTACCCTTAATTCGTTTCAGTTCTAGGTTAACTAAATTTTTTGTTAAAATCATAAGCAAAAATCTAAAAGAACATTACTAGAATCTTACTAATCATTCTTCTAGAGAAGGAAAATGAAGTAGAAATTATCATTATCAATTTAAATTATGTTTGACTTATCACTAATAGATACTACACGACATAGTACAACAGGTACTAAAACATATATTACATAAATAGTAGAATGTACATTTTATATTAAAAAAATTGTGAGCATGAACAATACAATAGTTGATAATCATAAATTGGTGAAAGGTGACAACTTATTGACTAATGTGATCACTGATCAGTGGTGTTGAAAAAGAGGAGACAATGGCAGATGGAAAAGTTGAGTTTCATTTTTCCTCTTAATTTATTTTTCTTAACGAAGCAATAAATAATTAAAAACTTTCAGAATTTGTTATATTAGGAAACCTTTTTTCAAGAAAATCCTTGTGCAATGAAATTATAATAAAACTCGAAAGTATATTAATCATTGAAAGTAATTTTAAAATAGAAGTAATCTATATAAATATATGCATGTATATTTATACAAATGTATCATGCATATATCGAATTTTGGGCGGGTATAGACGTCTTCAGTTTGGTGAGTTCATACAAGTACAAGACTGATGCTACGTTTGGATTGGTGGAATAGGGGGAGAATAGAATGAATTATTTCGTTGGAATGATAAAAATGTTGTTTGGTTTGTTTATTCGTGCTGGAATAATGTATTCCTACCGGAATAGTAGTCAACTTAAAATTATAATTTTCATTGTTGGAGGGGGAGGGGGAGGGGGAGGAATAAGTCAGTCCATCCATTATTTTTAAGTAATTGACAAATATGCCCCTGTAAAGATATAATAGGGCTTTTTACAGGTTCCATATACATTCGACCGATTTGTTACTAGGAACGGCGAGAGTGGAGGAGTCGAGGAAAGAAAATACAAATCTCCAATTGATCGATCCACAAAACTAAAGCGTTGCTGAGATTGGTACATGATCAAACGTATTTTATGCTTTGATTTTGTTAATATATTTCACAAATCTTCATGTCTACATTGAATATTAATTAATTTGATCATGAAGATTTTACAACTTCACTAGTTATAATTTGCTTTTGATTTGGGGCTCGGTTTCTTTTCTCACATCAATCTCCGTTCCTTTTCTTTTCTCACACTGGATGCAAGAAGGAATAAAGATATGTAATTCTTTATCTGGTTTTGATTATAATCTGATCATGAAGATTTACAACTTCACTAGTTATAATTTGCTTTTGATTTGATTTGGTTTGTTTGCTCTGATCTGTTGTGTTCACTGAAATTAGGGTTTTTTCCCTCTTAATTGGGGTTTTTTATATATTTTTTTGATAATGTGGATTATCTGGTCAGCCAGTCCGATTAATCTTTGTTGATTGATGTTTAATTCTTTGTAAATCGAGTTCAATGTCTGTGATTTGTCTCTTTCTCTATATACCCCCACAAACACAGCACCCACCACCAAGAGAAAGGCCTTGCGTGTTGTACAGAGGAATTTTCTTACAATGCCTCTGAATGGGTGATTAAAATGTAATTAAAGGGATTTAATTTTTTCTATATATGTAAAAGAGTCCTACTGGCTTTGTAATTTCCATTGAAAATTTTATTCTTCTTTCGGGACGGGGAGTATATATATACTACTCATTCACTTTGTGAGTTTTATTGGAGGTAGTGTTCTGTTCCATGGTGCATTTTGGTGTAAAATTTGAAGCAACTTAGATGATTGTTTATCATGCCTACTAGCAGTTTGAAAAGGAGCAATTCTAACTTTTCTAAATACTTATTTATTTGTCACAAAAAAGTAGTAGATTTTCATTGTTTATGCATTTCTTTTAACTTGAATATATAACTATTTGTGTCTGTATAATATAAGTTTAATTTTTATAACACCATGCCCCATAACTAGTAGGAATAGATTTACTGCAAATTTTGGCTAGCGATCTTGCTGGATTTAAACTAATGCATGTATAGCTGCCCAAAGTGCACACGTAAAATTTTCTCCACAAATTTTGATATTCTTTTTTCTAAATCTTATTACTGTATTTTCTTCCTTCTCCCCCTTTTGGTATTTTATTGCTATCTTCTTTTTGTATATTTGTGAACTTGGATGTAAGTTGTCGTTTCCCAATTTTAGTCTGAATTTACTTCTCCAGTTGACAACGTACCATACTTGCATACTCGAGTACAAGTGTCACTGGTCTTGCTGAAGCTGTTTCCTTTGTTTATGTAGGCGGCATCCCCTAATAATGCCTTTATTTATATTATATATATATATATATATATATATATATGTTCCATCCACAACAACCTTTTTTTAGCCTGTTGATATTTTTTTTTCTCCACAAAAATTTCAACAGACTAAAAAGGGTTCTTTGCTAATCCCCATATAACCCTATATATATATATATATATGTTTACTTACAAAATAAAATGATCGAGTGTTATTTCATTATTTGTTGGCATCTTATGTACAGTCTAGATATTTTCTATTGGTTCACCTATGTGGTGTTGTTACAAACCAATGTTTTCAGACTCGGATCGGTCATCGAAGAACCGGAAAAGGTACTGGGTGGATGAGTCACTGGTCCAACTAGTAGTTGTCTGTTATTGACCCAATGACGTTATTAATATATAAAAAATAATTAAATATATTAATTATTATTATATATTGTATATAATATTTAATAAATATGTAAAATCAATCAATTTATCTAAAAGAAAAAATAAACCTATTTATCAAATTTAATAAAATGGATTATTTGATACGATTTTGTTTATATTCAGGCACAAACACTCACAGTGTGAACACTATAATTTAATAAAAATATAGTCATATAGTGTGAATAAAACCCACATTGTGAACACTTCCTACTCTCCAAATCTCTATGTATCTTCCCCAATAACAAACAACAACACGTGCAAGAGTCAAAACCACCCTCCATTGATTCTCAAATTCGCCATATCTACTCCAAATTTCACTGTTACAGACTCAAAAACCTAACCCCACATTGTTTTTTCTTCATCTTCGTATCCCTATTTCCCTATTTTCAGCTCTTAAGTCGACGCCGTAATTGGAGTGATGAAAGGAGGATAAGAAGTCGTGAAGCCAATTAGGCTTAGATCTATGGAGTCTTTGGGGTTGGGGTTTGATTTATTTTTTTGGTTAGCGATTTTAGCTTGAAGTTTGCGAAGAGGTGTCTGATTGGTTAACCATGGGAGAGATAGATGATAGCGATGATCGATGGAAAAAATTTGGGCGCAACGGAGAAGAAGTACTCTGAAGGCTGAAGGGTTGAACCGGTCCAACTCGCGAACTAGTCACCGGTTCACTGGGTTAGGCGGTTCAACCGTCTGTTTGCCGAGTTTGAACGATTTTTGGACAAAAGTGGTTCATTGGTCCAAACCGGATCGGAAGGTCGACCGGTTCCAATTTTTACCGGTTCGACCACTGGCCGGGTCTGAAAACCATGTTACAAACTATGTATATTGTGGGACTTTCCTTTTCCATTGAATTGTTTGAGTTTGCTCTTACTTTTTTAATTGAATTACAGTCATGGCTCATCGTAGATTAGACAAACGGAAGAGGATGAAGAGATTAGTTGATTTTTTTTTTCATTTGTGGTTCGAAATTGTTGTCATGATTACCTTATTCATGCAATTTGTTATATCTATGGCACGATATAGACGTATGAGAGAACTTGCTCAACCAAAGTACACCCTTTCTTGCTCGAGCGGGCTAAAATTTATGAGGGAGCTAGTGTATGACAGTGGCATTACATGCCACAATTACATTAGAATGGATAGGGTAAGTTTTACCAAATTGTGTGATATTTTACATACCACAAGCAAACTTAGTAGTACAAAGTACCTTCAAATAGATGAACAAGTTGTCATTTTCTTGTATGTGCTAGCCCATCATGTGAAAAATCGTGTCATAGTGTTACAATTTCGTCTATCCAGTGAGAGTCAGACAATTAGTAACACTTCAACAACGTACTCAATGTCGTGATAAGATTGGAATGTCAACTTTTTAAGAAACCGGAACTTATACGTGAAAACTCTACTGACGATAAGTGGAAATGGTTCAAGGTATTACTTTAACTTAGATATTTATTATCTTACTAGAACAAGCTCTTTTTAAAAAAGATTAGTATTTCTTATTAGGGTTTTTTGGGGCTTTGGATGGAACATACATAAATGTTCATGTCTCTGAAGAAGATAAACCTAGGTATTAAAATCGAAAAAATGAGATTACAACTAACATGTTAGGTGTTTGTTGCCCGAAGATGCAATTTATCTACGTCTTACCTGGTTGGGAAGGGTTCGCGGCAGATGATGGGGTACTTTATTCTGCAATGTATCGTAATCATGGTTTGAAAATAAATCCGGGTAAGAAATAAGAAATATCTTAATATAATTTAATATTTATAGACACAACCCCATGTATATATTTACAATCAACTTTAACATCCTTTTTATATATTTACAATCAATTTCAACATCCTTAATTAAGGTACCTACCTCTATAGATGTTGGATATGCCAATGGAGAGGGTTTCGTGCACCTTTTAGAGTTCAAAGATATCATTTAAATGATTGGTTAGATGGACATCGACCTACGACTGCCAAAGAATTATTTAACATGAAGCACTCCTCGGCTAGAAATGTCATAAAGCGTTATTTTGGCCTTTGGACGAAAAGATGGAGAATTCTTAAAAGTTCTTCATTTTATCCTATTCGAACACAATAAAATAATTGTTGCTTGTTGCCTAATGCACAACTTTATAAGGCAATAAATGGCTATTGATCTGTTCGAAGATGAGGAGATAGAAGTCAACTATGAGGAAACTAGAAAAATTAAATGAATACAATTGAGACATCCCATGTGTGGACAAGTTTAGAGAAAATCTTGTCGTTGAGATGTTTGATGTGTGAAGGGTTTGGCCATAATTTATAGTTTAAAATTGTGTTATTTATTATTAGTAGTACCTTTCGATGCTTATTGTATCGATTGATGGGAGTTTGTATGATACTTATGTTTTGAGATTGAGATGTGATGAAATCTATTGTTTTTTTGTGTATAATTCTTTTAATGTTTTCTTTAATTGAAATATGTGATTACTCATTTTATTTTTTTCCCATAACAATTGGAATGAGTTGGAATGAAATGCAACTATTTTTATATTTGGTCAGACTTCAATTTATGACGGATTCTCAAGTAAATGATGAATCAAAAGGGGCAGGTAAGATTAAGAGCAAATGGGTTGAAAATGAGGATGACAAGCTTGTGGAATGTATGCTAGACATATTACATTGTAAGACCCCAACTTTTATAAATAAAGATGAATTTTTCTATAAATATTATTTTTGAATATTATGGAATAAATTTGATATAATGTTATAGTTGTGGGTAATATTTATAAATTTTGCAAAGTATGCAAGTTGTTATAAAATATTCGTTTGGTAGGGGAATATTCTTTTGTTAGGAATATTCGCATAACTACTCAATCATTGGTGGACCCCCACAATGTAATTATTGTCGGATTGAGAAAAACGACAAAAATATTTTATAAAAATAATCTATGAGGTGTTACCGTTAAAACTGCTGAACTACCCGTGGTAAAAGAAATCTGATGTATGGCGTGGTTGCGTAGTAGCACTAGTATTGATTATTGATGCTTTACGTGAGAAGTCACCACTATGCTCAATTATTACTATGATGATTGCTACATTATTGATTCAATTATTGTCATAGTATCATCCTGTATAATATGTTATAGTATTAAATCAATAATTAAGACGACAAGTTATAAATGATTAATAATTGTTGAAAGATTAAATATGTGTTGATGAAAAATAAAATGATTTGTGGTAAGTTTGATTATTTTATGGGGGCTCATATGTCATCATCTAAGAGTCTCTTCATCAATAGTAATTACCCTTGAATAGTATTTACCTTCGCCAATCGAAGTAATTACCTTCGCCAATAGTAATTACCCTTGTGAATAGTAATTACCTTCGTTAATAATAATTACCTTTACCAGACGTCCGAACCACTTGTCGTTTCACATTACAAAGGCCGAACCACTTGTCGCTTTCACATTACAAAAGCCAAACCACTTTTCTTTTCATCATCATTAGTCGTTAAGCCACTCGCCTTTTCACACGGCGGTCTGCTAAGCTAGAAATCTTCTATAAATAGAGGCTGGGGCTTCATTATTTTTCACGAATTCATTCAAGCTATAGAGAGAGAAGTATAGAGAGAATAAGAGAGAAAGAAGAAGAGTATTTTGTTACTACTACCGCTGCGATATTCAATCTCCTACCAAAAGTAAGGGGTGTTATTCTTTCTTATTCATGAAGAAAACGCATTGTTATTCCATCGCTTATTATTCTCATTGGAATAACCTCGTATAAATGGTTTACCCTATACTTGGTGACATTCTTCTATTATTCTCATTGGAACATCCTCATCGCATGTGTTTTACACCTGACCGGGTTCCGCTCTTTATTATTCTGTTGGAACATCCTGTGCATGTGTTTTACACCGACACAGTTCTCGTCTTTATCATTCCGCTTGAATATCCTATCGTGTGTTTTTACAATCGGATCCAGTTCCATATTTATTATTCTGTTGGAACATCCCGCTTGGTGTGAATTTCACGACCGACTGGTTCCGTTATTTATTATTCGCTGGAATAACTCCGCGTCTGCGGCTTATCGCATGCACGGTGATTTCTTTTGTTATTCCATTCTTTATTATACCCAATTAGTTAAAACTTTGACTTCTATACTCCATGAAATTAGTGGAATATCCTCGACATTTTGCGTTTCATCCAAAGATCTTTTCATGAAAATATTCTTTTGATCATTCTTGAATTTTACTCTACAAAATAGTATCGTGTTGATAATTTGGACGTTAATAATTCTGGATAAAATAATTCTTGAACTTGTTTTATTAAATTCTTATATCATTATCATCATCCTCATGTTTATATTATGTTGAAAGTCATCTCATGGCTCATGAGTGCATAGATGGACTTGGTATGATTATGACCGAGACTATTCCGGTGTAATCATGGCCGTAATGTTACAAATGATGTGATAAAAATCCTCGATGGTCAGTAGTGCATTGATGGACAGATTGTTGGCATGATCACGACCATTAATGAATATACAAATATTCTTGGCCAGTAGTGCGTGAATAATTGTGGTCGCGATACTTAAAGAATATCCTTGGCCGTGTGCGGGGGTGATTCGATGATGTGGAATATTTATTAAAAAGTTGAGTCTCAAATTATAACAAATGATGAAAAACCTTTTAAAACCTATAAGATAGTAGACTTTATTTTTACTCGACTCTTTTAATGGATCAGATATTCACCGCAATTAAACCGTCATTTGTCTATTGTATTTTATCGCTTTAACATTGTTGAAGACTATTGATAATTTATTCTGCATTATTTTAGTCATAATATTTCTTCTTTGGGCTAGTTGAGCTCACCCTTTCTTTCACCGTTTCTCTTGAGAAAATGAGAATATAAATTTGGACGAGTCGGAAAACGAGTGATGGTCCTGAAGATAGCATTAGTAGTCCTCACTATTCTCGTGAAATAGTGTGATAATAATTGTAATGAGGACTCCTTTTGAGTTTGTATAATATCTAGTGAAGCGATATTTGTATTTAAACTCACGCTTTATGTCGTATTGCATACCTACAGTTATGTTAATAAGTTGTATTTAAATTACACCACGTAAGTGGCGACCCAAGATGGGTGATGTATACCTAATTTTGGGGGCGTCACAATTGGTATCGAGCTTAGGATATGATCCTGGCTAAGATGTGAGAATAGTACTAGGAGGGAGAGACGGAATACCTTGCTAGTATGACCTACCTAAGTTTATGTGCTATTTTATTGGTTGGTCAAGATAGGGATAATTTGTTACACGTCAATTAACCTTTTGTTTTGTGGCGATGATCTGAAAATGACATCCGAGAATGTTGAGAATAGCAATGATGCGCAGCGATCGCCGATTCACCACATATCAATAATCGTGGATAATGTGCATCGTGAAGGCGACAATCCTCATGCAAAACAACAACACCGACCAAATGATGAATGATCAAATGTTCGGAGGCTTTACGCAATTTATGCAATATAGAAAGTGAGAGCGACTCACCCAAAACGTAGGTGGAAACACGGAAAACTCTCGGCCACACCGCTAAACAATTCAAGGAGCTGGGACCACCGGAGTTTAAGGGAGAGCCAAAACCACTTGGCGGAAGTATGGATAAAGCAGATTACAAGATATTTGATGTCTTATGATGCTCGAGGAGCAAAGGTTCCTTCACGCTTTTATGTTGCGCGGAGAGGCGATTCTTGGTGGGAATCGGTAAAACGCACTCAACCCTTCTTTGTCAAGATATCTTGGGAGAAGTTCCAGGGAGTCGTTTCAACGACAAATACTTTCCGAAAGTATTCGCCATACGAAGGAGGGGTGGAGTTTAACAAGTTGGAACAAAACAATATGACCAGTGTCGCAATACGAGGCAAAATTTGCGGAGTTATCACGGTTTAATATCCCACTGGTGGATAATGAAGAGAGAATGGCGCGAATGTTTTTAAGAGGTTTGAAGCGGAGATACGTCAACATCTTATTTCTCATAAACCGTGTTTGTATTCGGATGTTGTAAATAGGGCTCAAGTTAGTGGAGCGATAACGAGTCAACGCGAACTAAAAGAGAGCAAAATGTAAAAATTATAATACCAAATGTAGAGTAGTCATCGGAGCGGTGACAACAAGCGTGAGTGGAGGAATCAATAAAGCGGATATGGTAACCACTTCGGTGGTAATCGAGGCCCAAACAATAAGAATGGGCATTTCAAGAAATCGGAGATTCAACAATGATGAGAAGACGCGTCAAAGACCAAGACCGTTGTTAAGGAAGGAGAAAAGACCACCTATCATATGCTTCAAATGCGAGAGGGACACATCACCCAAACTGCCAAATGCCCAAAGCATGTTATAATTGTGGAAGAGAAGGTCACTTAGCTCGATTTTATGTCGTTCATCAAGACAAATTCAACTTAGATTGAGGCAACCAAAAAGGCCATCCCGTAAAATTCAAACCCAGAGTCTGAGGAGACCGTTTGTTGTGACCTCCCAAAGAGCAAGGAATCCGAATGAGGTCATCACGGTAAGCTTATCATAAACTCTCAATGAAGTCTATACTTTATTTGATCTGGGTTTCTACCCATTCTTTTATTTCTCCTACTTGCGCTCATCGATTAAATTTGACTCGGAGAAATTAGACTTTGACTTATCTGTGAAAACTCCGTTGGGAGAAACCTTCATTACATCCATTTTTATAAGTCTTGTTTGGTTCAAATCGGTGCACTCACATTACCCGTCGATCTTATTTCATTAAAAATACTCAGATTTGACGTGATTCTGTGGATTGATTGGTTAACTACTTATCATGCAAAAATTGATTGTTTTCGTAAGGTTGTTAGCTTTCATATTCCTAATCAACCTATTATGCTAATTCAAACAACCAAACCATTAAAATCAATCACGGCCATCTCAAGCCATAAAGCTATTCGTTTATTGAAAAATGGATGTCAAGCTTTCTTAGCTCATGTCACGATTTAAACAAAAATACGCCGCGTTTTGAACGATATTTCTATTGTTAATAAATTTCCGACGATTCCCCAGAAGAACTTCCCAGCCTACCCCCCAGCGTGAAATTGAATTTTCAGTATCAACCTCGAACCCTAGATGCAAAACCTATTTCAAAGCCCCATATCGAATAAGCTCTATCAAACTTCGAGAGTTAAAGACCCAACCGCAGGAATTGTTAGACATCGGCTTTATTCGTCCCTAGTACTTCTCCTTGGGTGCTCCTGTTACATTCGTGAAGAAGAAAGATGGGAGTATGCGACTTTGTATTGATTATCGGGAGTTGAATCATGTCACCATCAAAAATAGTATCCATTGCCACGATTATTGATGACTGTTTGACCAATTGAAGGAGCCAAATTCTTTTTCAAAGATCGATCTTCGCTCCGGATATCACCAATTGAAGATTAGAATCACCGACATTCCAAAGACGGCTTTCGAACTCCGATGCGGGCATTATGAATTCCTAGTCATGTCCTTTGGATTGACTAATGCTCCTCTTTGCCTTCATGGATATGATGAACCGAGTATTCAAGGAATATTTAGATCACTTTGTGGTCGTCTTTATTGATGACATACTTATTTATTCCAAAAGCCGTGAAGATCATGAAAGCAACACTTGAGGTGACACTCCAAAAGCTTCGTGAATATAAGCTTTATGCCAAGTTGAAGAAAAGTGAGTTCTCGTCAAGAAGTAGCATTCCTTGGGCATGTGGTATCAAGTCATGGAATATCTGTTGACCCAAAGAAAGATTGAAGCTATTCAAAGTAGGAACAACCTAAATCGATGACCGCGTCGTAGCTTTCTCGGTTTAATTGGTTATTATCGGAGATTCGTGGAAGGATTTTCTCGAATCGCTACTCCATCGACTCAAATTGACTCGGAAAGATCTGAAGTTCGGTTGGAGCGAAGAATGTGAGAAGAGTTTTCAAGAACTCAAGAGGAGACTTATTTCAAAGACCTAAGCAATCTGATCTGCTCGAGGGATTTGTCATCTACATGATGATGCTTCGGGCAAAGGGTTGGGATGTGTTCTTATGCAACATGGAAAAGTTATAGCTTTATGCCTCGCGACAACTCAAAGAATATGAGAGGAATTATCCTACTCATGATCTAGAGTCGACAAACCGTTGTTTTCAAGACTTAAAATTTGGAGGCATTACTTGTATGGGGAGAAAGTGGAGATCTTTACTGATCATAAAAGCCTCAAATATTTCTTCACTCAAAAGGAACTCAACACGCGACAACGACGTTGGCTTGAACTATTGAAAGATTATGATCATACCATCCAATACCATCCCGAAAAAGCGAACGTGGTAGTAGGATGACGATTGAGTGAAAATCATATGCAAGTACGAAAGTGCGATATTGTCAACGCAAAGCCCATTTTGTATGACTTGCAAAGGATGGAGATAGAGTTAAAGACTCGAGGGACGCGTGTGATGATAGCGAGTATCGAGGTAGTAACCGACTTTAATCGATAAAGTTAAAGTCGCTTTCTGTTACGGACACGAGTGATCGTGTATGAGGAAGAAAGTGCGAAGGTGCTATGCTTAGGAAGCAAGAATCGATGAAGAAGGTATACTTCGAGTCAACTCCGCATTTCTTTAGTGTTCCTAACGATTCTCGATTTAAAGTATAATATCGCCGATGGAGGCGCCTGACACACCATTTGCAATCCATCTCGAGAGTATCAAAATGTATCATGATATTCGCTATACATTTTGGTGGAGCAATATGAAGAGAGAGATAGCGCAACTGCTTATCTCTCGAAGGTGTCTAACTAGTCAACGAGTTAAAGCGAGCATCAAGTACCAAAAGGTCCATCAGAACCACTTGAAATTCCGAATGGAAGTGGGAGCACATTACCATGGATTTCGTTACCGGTCTTCCTAAGGTTTCTCAAGGCATTGATGCGATTTGGGTCATTGTTGATAGATTGACCAAGTCTGCTCATTTCTTACCGATACGAGAAACTTATACACTTGAACATCTTGCTCAGATGTACATAAACGAGATTGTAAGACCGCATGGTATCTTGGTATCCATAGTTTCGATCGAGACCCAAGATTCACTTCACGATTTTGGGTTAGTTTGCAAAAAGCTATGGGCACAGACTTACGATTTAGCTCTCAAGATATCATCCTCGAGACGGACGGGACAATGGAGAGGACTATTCAAACTCTTGAAGATCTATTAAGACTCGTGTCCTTGATTTCAAGGGAGTTGGGACAAGTTCTTACCATTGGTGGAGTTTTCCTCTGACAACAATTATCCAATCAAGTTAGTATCGCATGGCTCCATTGAAGCATTGTATGGAAGAAAGTGTCGCTTCTCCGAAGATCTTTGGGATGAGGTGGGTGAAGCAACGTTGTTGGGACCTGAGTTGAATACGTATTTGACTACTTTTAAAAGATTCAAACGATCCGACAACGATAAAAAACCTCACAAAATCGATAAAAAGAGTTATCTTTGATCTTCATCGAAAGGACGTGGAATTCGATATAGAGATCATGTGTTGTTAAGAGTTGCTCCATGGAAAGGAGTTACAAGATTTGGAAAGAGAGGAAAACTTAATCCTCGATTCATCTGGTCCATTTTAATCCTCGATCGAGTAGGAACTGTGGCTATAGACTCGCTTTCTGCTTGAAATATGTCTACGTGTTCATAACGCTTTTCACATATCTATGTTACGTAAATATGTGAAAGACCCGAACCATATTATTGAGTTAGAACCGGATTTAAATAGCGGAAGATTTGGCGTATGAAGAAGTTCCTGTTCAAATTTTGGATAAGAAGGAACATATTCTACGCTCCAAGGTTATACCTCGAGTTAAAGTTTTGTGGAGGAACCACGATGTTGAGGAAATGACTTGGGAGTTAGAATCAAAATGAAATCAAGGTATCCTTACCTCTTCGACATACCGTGTCGCACCCTAATTTCGAGGGCGAAATTTCATAAGAAGGGAGGTTAGAAGACCCTCAAATTTTATAAATAAAGATGAATTTTCTATAAATATTATTTTTGAATATTATGGAATAAATTTGATATAATGTTATAGTTGTGGTAATATTTATAAATTTTGCAAAGTATGCAAGTTATTATAAAATATTACGTTTGGTCTGGGAATATTCTTTTGTTAGGGAATATTCGTACAACTACTCAATCATTGGTGGACCTCATACAATGTAATTATTATTTGGATTGAGAAAACGACAAAAATATTTTATAAAAATAACTACGAGGTGTTACCGTTAAACTGTTGAACTACCCGGTGTAAAGTAAAGAATACGCTGGGTCGTGATAAGAGTAGCACTCAGTATTGATTATCGATGCTTACGTGAGAAGTCACTCGGCCTATGCTCAATTATTACTACTGATGAATTCTTTGCATTATCGATTCAATTATTGTCACAAGATCATCATCAGATAATATGTTATAGTATTAAATCAATAATTGAGGCGACAAGTTATAAATGATTAATAATTGTTGAAAGATTAAATATGTGTTGATGAAAAATAAAATGATTTGTGGTAAGTTTGATTATTTTATGGGGGCTCTATATGTCATCATCTAAGAGTCTCTTCGTCAATAGTAATTACCCTGTGAATAGTATTTACCTTCGCCAATAGTAATTACCT